>CM052270.1:3983469-3998403 GCA_028455795.1 Lasioglossum marginatum | reverse complement strand
GGACAACGGCCCTGCCCACCATGCCAGACAACGAACGAGCGATTACTATATCATACTTCTCGGCGACCGAGGCCTCTCGAGTTTCACGGCTTCTCAAGGGGGTATACCCCGCAGTAGTGGGGATAAATATGGGACATTTACAGGCCAGACTTTTGGGACATTTATGGATAAAATACTGTATTTGGTTCTTCCTTCATTTAAATTTCACAACAAAGTTTGAGAGCTATATCTAATATAATTAGTAAATAAAATTGTTTAAAATAAGTAGCAGTTAAGGAACTGTCCTTTGAAGTAAATTTCAAATAAAACACTTTAAAAATAATTCCGAAATAATTCGGAGTGCAAAGGGTTAATATTCATCCCTATCCAAATGGTAGATAAAAATGCGATGAAATGAAATTTCATCTGCATCAATAAATAGTTATTTAAAGTAGTTCATGTAATGAAATTATTAGGCGATATTTCCAAGAGCTTCGTCACGTTCGTTTTAATATTCTGCCGAGGTTCGACAGTATTGAAATTTTTACTTCGAAAGTAAGACAAGAAATTTTTCTCCCATTCGGATTTTCATGAAAGAATCTTCGGATTTGCATAACGATCCGCGATCCCGCTGCATTATAATGCAGATGCGTTCTGTTCGTAGCTCATTTGCTCGTTGCTTGGTGTAGCGCGGAAGATAATGGGAGAAAGATTTGGAAGAAAAGGATGGTTCTTATGAAAGTTAGCACGAGCGCTCAATGAAATTAGTGAACTGAAAGGAAACTTCTTTCAACTCGTTATCGTCGACAGGTACGCTTGAATGATGATGCCGTGCAGCCCGGCAACTCATGAATCTTACTGATGTAGCTTTGAATACCAAAGGCTGTTTCGCGTGATCTGGAACAACAAAACCGAACGGATCTTGATAAGCTAATGAATGAGATTGATCATTCTCATTCTACTTATCCTACTTCATCTGTAGATTGGTGAGAATCGCCAAATAATAAAAGGGCAGAAATAGGTTCAGAATCGTGAAATTTTATTTTCACCAGCTTCGACTGTTTGTAGCTCATAAACAAATTAAATCAATTCCGACGAAATTATCAGCATGTATAACTTATGTGAATCTACAAGAAAACATTTTTTAGAAAAAGCAACTTTTATCATTCTTTCCCAAATTCAGACAATTTATATCATAATAAAAATTATACAAAATCTAAATAAAGACAAGCTTATTAATTTTAATACTGAATCTAAATTACATTCTCTGGGTAGTTTGCGGAATTTTACCTGCGTAATTGTTAGTGTTAATCTCTAATCTTATTTTAAAACCGAAATGTTTTCAGGCGTGCATATCCCATTCGCTTTGAGGATCGTTTAGTCTCGTGCCCGTAGTCATCCAGTAATATTAAATTGCGGTACTTGTCCAGGGGAGTGCACACGATACTGTTGCGTAAATTAGAACTGTACAGAAATAGAAATAGTAATAGAATTAGTAACTATCATTATTAACCCTCGGAGAACGGACGATTTTTATAGCTATATAATTGGCAATGCTTAGGACGGTTCACAGCTCTGATTAATACAATAATTTAAAAAAATTTACTTTCGATAATATCTCGTGTAGACATATTAGTCTTTCAAACAGCTATTCAGTTAGTTTAATTGCCACAAATTGAGTACTTAAATGACAATTTGGATGTATCCGGTCAATGCAAATGAGGTTTATCATAAAATCCGTAATCTAATAGTGCTGAACTCAAGATAATATATAAAAATGAAAATTTCAGGTGAGGCACATCATATAAGATTTTCTTTCGTATCTTTCTCGGCAGATTTTTTCATGCATGCGGATCCGTTGCGAACCTGTACGTCAGCAGTTTGCCGGGAGAATCGAATTTGCGAACAATTTGGTCGGCCAATTCGATCCGTCTAAGCGAAACTTCAGCGTCCCCGTCCCCGGAAGCTTATCGAGCCCGTCGACTGTTTAGACAGTAACTTCCGCGCCGATGGCTGCCCTTTTAAATGACTTTAACGCCGCTCGCGAAAAGTTCGGGACGCTTGAAACTTGGCGACACAGCCAACAGCGCCGTGAATTCGTAGCCCGGCTCGGTTAAATTGCCGGATATTCGCACCCGACATTTCCTATTGCTGACGCCGGTTCCGCAAAACGATTCCAGCTCCGGGAGTAGATTCGCATGCAAAGACTTTGATGCCTATCGGTGCAGAAAGTGCCTGCCACTGGTCTGCACCTTGTTAAAAGAGAACGTCTATTCCGAGGCAATTTTCGTTTCGCTTGTTATTCGGCTTGTTGATGTACAGTGAGTCACAAAATTATTCGCTCGCTCGCTAATACGGCAAAGATGTACGAAATAATCAGGCAACGCAGGGTATTTTTCAATTTTTTATTTGGATATACATAGCTCAAAGTTTAATTCAACAGAATCGTAAAAAAGAATTGCGAAATTTTCATTTATTATTAGAGAAATATGAGTTTTAAGAAATCTTGACCGTTTTTCACGCCACAAAATTATTCGCTCACGCCACGAAATCCACTGAAACAAATGCAATTTACAAACTCTGAGAGGCATTTGTTTCTGAGAATTGCTAAAGAGATAACGTAAACAATCTAAGGATGTAGTAAGGATCTATTTTTATCTATTTCTTTGGTTTTCAAGAATTCGTTACAATGGGTAGAAAAGTAAAGAAACTAGTTTAGAGATTAGGGAAGTTATAATTTTTCATTGGAAAAGTGGAAAATCCATCAGAGAAATTGGAAATATCGTTTGTGGAAGTTATTCGAAAGTTATATTATAAAACGGTACGAAGAAGAAGGACGAATAATAAACAAAGCTGGCCGTGATAGGAAAAAGATATTGAATTCCTCAGAAGAGCGTTTTGTTTTGAGAGAAGTTAAAGAAAATCCAGAAATGAGTGCTCTCAAAATCAATACAAGTTTGAAAAATTTTAGTGAAAAAGAAGTTTCTGATGAAACAGTACGAAGAGTGTTGCGAAAGAACGGGTACAACGGCCGCGTAGCAAGAAGAAAGCCTTTTCTTCCTATTAATTTCGCTTACGTAAGGCTTTCTTCTTGCTACCGTTGTTTAAAGTTGTTGTTTCTTCTTGTACCGTTCACTAAAATTTTTCAAACTTGTATTGATTTTGGGAGCACTTATTTTCGGATTTTCTTTTCTCTCACAACAAAACGCTCTTCTGAGGAATTCAATATCTTTTTCCTACCACGGCCAGCTTTGTTTATTATTCGTCCTTCTTCTTCGTACTGTTCTATAATATAACGTATTGTTGAATAACTTCCACAAACGATATTTCCAATTTCTCTGATGGATTTTCCATTTTTCCAATAAAAAACTATAACTTCCTTAATCTCTAGACTAGTTTCTTTACTTTTTCTACCCATTGTAACGAATTCTTGAAAATCAAAGAAATAGATGAAAATAGATCCTTACTGAGCGATTGTTTACGTTATACTGACTCTCTTTAGCAACTCTCAGAAACAAATGTCTCTCGGAGTTTGTAAATTGCATTTGTTTCAGTGGATTTCGTGGCGTGAGCGAATAATTTTGTGGCGTGAAAAACGGTCAAGATTTCTTAAAACTCATATTTCTCTAATAATAAATGAAAATTTCTTTTTACGATTCTGTTGAATTAAACTTTGAGCTATGTATATCCAAATAAAAAATTGAAAAATATCCTGCGTTGCCTGATTATTTCGTACATCTTTGCCGTATTAGCGAGTGAGCGAATAATTTTGTGACTCACTGTACTTCACCACTAGAATTACACTCTTGCTTTACACGATTTTGAAACAAGGACCAAGAAAAAAGGGGCTGACGTGTACACAGTGGATCAGGAGGTTTATTGTAAATTTTTTGTTGATGCGCACCTCCGCGTAGCAATAAAAGTACATAGCATTTCATTTAGAAAAGATGGAATTCTGCTTCGTTTCTCAAAAAAAACACTGCCAACGAAAATATTGCAGTACTCCGGTGTTTTTTTTCAAAATTTCATCTTGTGTGTGCCATCCTTTCTGTTTATTTATTATTTCCCGGAAACAACACCAGATATTTACTAACCGAGAATCTTCTGTATTTACAAAATGAAATCGCTATTTCCTATTTTTATTGGTCTTAAACACATTTAGAGTCTGTACTAACATTTTTCTTCGGTCAAGAAATATCCTCGTATTTCTAAACAAAGACATCTCTGACTTAAATTAACTGAAAAAGTACTAAATAACAATGTTGAAATATTATTTGAAGACAATAAAATTTAAACAATCAATTAAAAAATTATTACAAAATATATATATATATATATTTATTACGATAATTATCAGTAGATAGGAATCATTTTGATTATGTGAAAAATTTGCGGAACACCAAAATTAATGATCCAAAAAACAGACAAAAATTTTTAAAACGTTTAAATTAATATCTATATTATAAAAATCATTAGAAAAAATCGGCTTTCATAATTCTGCGGAACACTTGCAAAAAGCTCGCGAAACCCCGGTTAAGAACCAGTGCACTAGACAAATTCTGGGTAGAAGAGAAATATCGCGACTTTACTGTATTGTGTTAATCCTCCTCGGACATTTTCCTCTCTTACACAAGTAACTTATTGACCGTCTAAACGGTGTTAGTATGATTATTGTCCTATAAAGTGGCTAAAGAGATTAAAGATATTTATGCAAACCGATTTCTTGTGACAAACACTGAATACGTTCTTCGAAGTATATTTTTTCTCGAGTTTTGTCGTGGGAACGTGCCGCTTTCGACTTGAAGAAGAAAAGAGGATTTATAGTCATCGTCTTTAGGATATAATGCGCCCGAATCCGAGAAACACTTCCCTCCTACTTAACAACAGCAAGTGGACAATGACCGTGAAACTATAAGCGGACGCGGGAGATTGTGATTCAGAATTGCTAAATTTTTAATAACGAACTTGCTGAACAAAAAACTTCTTGAAATTCAAGTCTTTCTTCAGCGCGAGAAAACTTTCCTGATTTCCATGAAACGAAACTTTCTTGCCCTGGAAATTCGAGATTACAGCGCGAGAGGGCTTCTCTGTTTTTCGTGGTCACGGGAAAGGCTGCCTTTTTGCGAAACTGGAGTATTCAACCCTTGCGAAGTCTTTGAGCTCGCGAAAACAGTTCGCTTTCAACACGAGAAACGAGTTTCAGGTTTATGAGGCTGATGCAAGTTGCGGGCAGTCGGGATTAATGGGAATGATAGCTGTTGAAAACTACAATAGACAAAATTATGAGTTTAGCAGACGTTTTTAGTTGCGAATTTTTATTATTTTAGCGCATGGACATTTTTAACAATTCATTAACCCTTTGCCCTGCGATTTATTTTACGGTTTCAGTGATTGAAACCTTCTTTGTAGTTCTAGAAAAGAAGGAAATTTATGTCTGTTGTATGCTTACGTGTTCTCCAACAAAACCAAAATAGAATTTCATCTCGGTTTAAAGGAAATTAATAACATACATATTTATTAGACTCTGTTCTGAATCTCCATCACGAGTCTGACACGATATTGTAGGGCAAGGGGTTAGATGAAAAGCTACAACGAGAAACTATTCGGGTGGATCCAGATTCTAAAGCAGGCCTGTTCTGGAGTCTTATAAAATAGTAATTAGGAATGATACTGAGTTAAAACAATAATAACCTTCGCAAGGTAATGCGGGGTCTCGAAGACCCCAGCTTCAGATTTTTGAAAAGAATTTTTATATGAATAAAATTAAATCTGTGCGTATTTACTTTTTATCCTGTGTTATTCTTTATCCCAAATTTATTAAAAACGAGGCTATTTATGAAATTCATTTGTCGGGGTTTAAGAGACCCCATCTTACTATTCATGTGATATTAAACGTTATCTTGCGGAACAGCATACAAGGATAGAGCAGTCCAAATACAATGAAAGATACAAACACATAAGAACAGGAATGTTGCCAGATTATCTGAGCAGAGAGGGTAGAGTCATAAGCTCATAGCGCGGGTAAGATGCGGAAATTCAGAGAATTGGAACAGATACTGGCTGAGGAAGAGGCAAGAGGATGCGACCTATGTGAGGACAAGTTTGGAAACCTAGAGTATTTGACAAGGGATTGCAGGATAATGGGGGAAATGATCAAGCTCGAGGATGTAGTGAGCGGGAAGAAAGATAGAAAGGTTGAAGAGTGGTTGGAGAAGTTGGGGAAAAAAAGAGAAAAGAATGCACAAATAAACCAAAGAGAATAAACCAAAAATGAAAAAGTTAGGAAATGGGGAGGGACGCAATAAGTAAGGAATTAAGTGGGTTAGTGATAATTAGGATACTAAAAGAGTAGGACAGGGTAGGAATGTGTGAGACATAGAAATGAATGAGAGAAGGTATGGACCGAATGTGTGAAATAAGATAGTTATGTACAGATAGGTTATTGTAAACCAAGTCACGTTTCTTAGCTGTCAGGCTGAAATAAAGCAAATTATTATTATTATTGAACCTTACCTTGCGAGGGATAAAAATCAATATAATTATAAAGAGATGAAATTGAGAATTCTATCAAACAGTGTTCACAAATATTTATGGATCTTCGCTGCATAAAAATCTGTAAAAATTGTTGACAAAAAGTGTTGTCTTGCAAGTGTATTACATTTGAACAGTGTTATTCCGTCCCCTCGGTACTACTCTTTCGTTCATCAGCGACAACAGGAGAATTTCGCACGAATTCTCCTCTGTTCAGCTTCATGTTTGGATAAATTTGAATTTGCATGGAGTACGGTTGACAACTGTTGGGCAACGAACGTTGAAGCAACACGCATTTACTTCGTGGATGCTCGAAATGGACGCGTTTCTGTATCCTCTTCCGACGATCATTGCAACATTTCGATGGAACGTTCCGTCGCAAAGGGAAGTACTTCGGAACAGTGAAATAATGCAAGAACGGCGGAGATGTCGTTAACCGGCGCCTGTTCCCGTTTCTGAATTGTTACACAACGAGTTCCTTGTTTCACGATTATATCAACAGGCGTCGGCAAACCATTGTTTAACCGCCGCCGCACAGTGGGAACATTCGACCAAACTCGATTCAAAATCAAAGAACTTTCGATAGAAATGAGATAGAGCGATGAAATTTTTTTTAAATTAAAGCCGAAACTTCGCAGAATATGGGAAAAATAGGGAAATTATGGTACGGACGTTTTTTAACGTTGAGAAAATGCTGCCGAATAATGCAAATTGCGCCTCGTAAACGAAAAAATAGGACTTTTGTGGGCGATTGCGGCCTACATTGATCTTTCATCAAGAGTTTTTGCTTGTTTTTAGGATTGCAAGGGTGCGCGATGCGCCTTCTCATTTCTCGATGCGCCTTCTCATTTCTCGATGCGCCTTCTCATTTCTCGATAATGCAAAAATGAGGTTTTTCAGTAGTCAAAAACGCTAGATAAAAGATCGATCTAGGCCGTTATCGCTCTCAAAAGTCCCATTTTTTCGTTTACGAAGCATAATTTGCATTATTCGGCAGCATGTAGCAATGAAAATAGTTACATGCGCAGTAGTATGCTTCCGAATAATGCAAATTACGCCTCGTAAACGAAAAAATAGGACTTTTGTAGGCAATTGCGGCCTATATTGATCTTTCATCTAGAGTTTTTGCTTGTTTTTAGGATTGCAAGGGTGCGCGATGCGCCTTCTCATTTCTCGATAATGCAAAAATGAGGTTTTTCAATAGTAAAAAACGCTAGATAAAAGATCGATCTAGGCCGCTATCGCCCTCAAAAGTCCTATTTTTTTGTTTACGAGGCGCAATTTACATTATTTGGAAGCACATTATGGGGAAGCACACAATTGCGCATGTAGCTATTTTCACAGCTACATACTGCCGAATAATACAAATTACGCCTCGTAATCGAAAAAATAAGACTTTTGAGGGCGATAGCGCCCTTCTTTTTTCCTTTTTTTTTCTCTCAGGGCGGTGGAGAAATGCTTTTTACGCACAGCCCCCTAAGATGAAATTCGGGGGTAGTGTGGGGCTCGGCTCCTCCTTGGATGGAAATTGGGGGAACGGGACTTATATCCCTATCCATACCCACTAAAACCTCACCGCCCAGGGCCTAGCCCTTCTCCACTAAGCCTGATATACCACCGGGGTCCTACTATTCGTATTATCTCCCGTGGTGGTGGGCAACTCATCTTATCAGGCCTCCTCCTTTAATCTGCAATCCTGGAAAAAACCAGTCTACTCCGTTAATATTGCAAATTTTATTTTGATTTGCATTATTCTTTTGCAAATAAAAGTGATCTTCAATCTTTTAAATGGAATGCTAAGTGTTTGTGTATATCATATAAAGCTTGTGCCAGAACGAATTCATTCGTATACGACGTAAATGTCTTTCAAGCTCTCGCAAGGTCAGAAATGGAATCCACGTGGAGTCCATTTTAACGCAGAGTATTACTTTGCATTCAACGTAATGCTGAAAAGAGCTAACAAATGGCGTACTGCAATAAGATTGAAAAGCCGTCCCATAACAAGAAAAGATTAGCTAGTTCCGCTGGAATTTTCAACGTGAAGAATGTAGATTTCCTTCTTTCTGCAAAGAAAGGTTTGTTTAATTTAACAAATGGGATGGACACGAGAGAGGGATTCCGTTTCAACAGATAGGAAGATGAACGCTACGATACGTGTTGCTATCGGAATCGCTCGTTCGGAGTGGTCCTCTCGTTTCGCAGTTTTTCGCATTTATAGTTGCACGTTCAACTTCCGCGTTACACCGCAACGGTTATTCCGGCAGGAACACACTGCGCGTTGTAACCGGATATTTTCGCAAATATTGGCAACGGTAAAATGTATTGTTAGGTGTGCCAGGGTAACGATTGTTTTCATTTTTCCCCGGATACGAGCGAGTTTTCCATTTGATGTCAAGAATGTCATGGTTCTTTTTATTTCGCCATTCTGTTTGAGAACTGTTATATGAACGATCGCGATTTTTGCTTGTTTTACGGCTTCCCGCTTTACGGTTTGAGACTCCGAGGTTTGAGGTTTCAAGGCTGCACTGCACCAAAATTGTTGGATCAATTTTTCGAACCGTGTGTAACATTTTTGAAATTGAAATATGCTCCTTCAATATTGGACGTCGCTTCGTTTGAAAATCGGAGTCTACGATTGTTTTATTAACCTTCGCAAGGTAATGTATGATCTCAGAGACCCCAGCTTCAGATTTTTGAAAAGAATTCTTAGAATGAATAAAGTTAAATCTGTTTGTGTTTACTTTTTATCCTGTGTTATCCTTTATCCCAAATTTATTATTGGTTTGGCAAGAAAGTAATTTTGGTAGTTTAAGGTGAAATAAAAATTTCTTTAAGCGATGAATTTTAATCGATCAAATATTTTCCATTTCGTTCGATGATCTCTTGCCATCTTTCTGGTAGCTTAATAAAGTTATTGGCTATTTTCACAAAGCTGCGACAGCTGCATATTGAATAACAAAATTGGGGTTTCCATTTTAAAATTGAAATACCGAAATTACTTTCTTGCCAACCCAATAAAAACGAAGCTATTTATGAAATTCATTTGTCCCCATCTTACTATTTATGTGTTATTAGACCTTATCTTGCGATTAATAATGTTGCGGTTAATAATGAAGCGACGTCAATTGTTCGTTCAATGATTAATTCTACGATTCTGCACATATATGTTAAAAAACTGTATATAATAATATACAGGGTGGTCATTTTATCTGAAGACATTGAAATATCTCGAGAACTATGCATCGGATCAAAACAAGTGGGTAATGAAAATTGTTCGTCGCGAAAGGGGACATCCAATGATACCAAACTTGACCCCCCACCGCCACCCCCTGGGGGTGGGGGTGGGGGAAGATAAAAAACTTAAATGGGAACCCCCATTTTTCATTGCAGATTTGGATTCTCCAGGAAAAAATACACAAATTTGACCTAGGAGTTTTTGCATTTTGGTTCACAGATGGCGCTGTAATGGACAAAAATCGAAATGGATAAAAAATCGTTGAAAATTGGGGATATCTCGAAAAATACATATCAGATCAGAAAAGTAGACGTATTTGATATTTTTAAAAATGCTATTCAATAACACCATAATTGACCCCCCACCCCCACCTCCTGAGGGTGGGAGAGGGAATTATTTCAAAATCTTCAATGAGAAATCCTTTTTATAACAAATCTTGGTTCTCCATTGATTTGATATTATTGGTGTAATTTCTTTCACAGATGTCGCTGCAATCGAAAGCAGTTGGAAAAATTCATTGGTTTGTTTATCAATAAACCAAAAACTACTTTTAGTTTTCTACCACCCTCAGGAGGTGGGGGTGGGGGGTCGATTGTCGTGTTATTGAATAGCATTTTTAAAAATATCAAATACGTCTATTTTTATTTTTCTGATCTGATGTGTATTTTTCGAGATATCCCCAATTTTCTGTGAACCAAAATGCAAAAACTCCTAGGTCAAATTTGTGTATTTTTTTCTGGAGAATCCAAATCTGCAATGATAAATGGGGGTTCCCATTTAAGTTTTTTATCTTCCCCCAACCTCATCCACAGGGGGTGGCGGTGGGGGGTCATTACAGCGCCATCTGTGAATCAAAATGCAAAAACTCCTAGGTCAAATTTGTGTATTTTTTTCTGGAGAATCCAAATCTGCAATGATAAATGGGGGTTCCTATTTAAGTTTTTTATCTTCCCCCAACCCCTCCCCCAGGGGTTGGCGGTGGGGAGTCGAGTTTGGTATCATTGGATGTCCCCCTTCGCGACGAACAACTTTCATTACCCACTTGTTTTGATCCGATGCATAGTTCTCGAGATATTTCAATGTCTTCAAATAAAATGACCCTGTTGTTGTAAAATGCAACTTTTAGTATTTTTTTCTACAATTCCGATCAATTGCAATTTTTGAAAAAATTTCTTTTCACATCCTGTAGTAAACTAATTGCTCTAGCTTCCCAAAAAAGTTCAAATCGTATAGTACAATATGAAAAATGTTATCGTCTTTTTTAGAGCGTCCGAATATTAATTCGAGCAACTGTACATGCGCAGTTGTATGCTTCCGAATAATGCAAATTACGCCTCGTAAACGAAAAAATAGGACTTTTGAGGGCCGTAGATCGATCTTCTTTCTAGCGTTTTCGACTTCTGAAAACCCCCATTTTCGTATTATCGAGAAATGAGAACGCGAATCCCGTGCCCTTGCAATCCTGGAAAAATGAGTTATTAACGAAAAGTTCGCAGTAGCCGCGCTCTGATTGGTTCGTGTGTTTCGTTAATACCTCCTGAACAAGCCCACGAAGAACATTTTCCTAAAGGAAAAAGTTACTTCAAATAACCTCAGGCATCACTGCATTCAGGGTTCTCGATACTTTCTGTGGCTCGATACTTCTCCATTTCGGTTCAGGTGTCTAGACGCCGAATCCAGTGCAAATTCAATTCTCGATTCTGCCAGACCATATTTCCGAAAAATGAATCTGACGAACCCCAATTTCGCCAGGTCTTGCGAGATGGCTACCCCAGCGTCTCTCTGATTAGTATTTCCCGCAACCACGGCTGATTGAACGCAAACAATCTTTTCCAGGTCCAGCCCCAGGGGAGCAACCTCGCAGCAGGCTAAGAAGAAGAGGGTTCTGGTTCGGGTCCGAAACTCCAGTAATCTCCATCGTGTCGGAGAGGTTCGACCATCCTTGGGAGCATGGTGTCCATCGAGTAGGGAGTCCGCGGGATCCTAGAGGGTCGGAGGAAGTCGTAGACAGAATCGATTCTCGTACGATGTAGACGTCGTACCTCGTGGCCGTCTCAATCTGTCAGTTGTCTTTGATGCAGCGATAGCGTCCCCTGGGATTATCATCCGCGAACGATGGACCGAACCTATCGCACTACAATCTGATCGGTGAAGACGACCGGTGGCCTGGGAAACTCTGGGAGACTCTAGAATACCTGCATCTCGAACGGTCATTGAAACCGAGTGAAACAGCAGCTGGCCGAACATTGAATTTATGTCTGAGGGAGGTCCTCGATCAATCTTCGAGCTGTTTTGAATAAGGTCTCCTTTGAGACTCACTTTGATCGCCAGTTTGTGTCTAAGAAGATTGTAGATCCAGTGAGAGTTGAAAATGTAGGTCGAAGCTTGGGCGTTTTGGATCTTGATGATTTAATGATTTATTGTGGGGATTGGCAGACAAGTGCTCTTTTATTCGATAAGGACGAATGAGCCGGGATCGTCCTCAATCAATCTTCTGGTTTGGATAAATAGACAGTTCTCATTTGAGTTGGCTATGTAGGTCAAGATTGATCTAGGCGTTGTAGGATCCTGAAGATTTCCTGGTCGGTTGTGAGACTGGGGGTGTAAAGAAGAGATTGGGGAAATCCAGATCCTGTTGAACCATCCACTTCCACGGCATCTAGTGGTAATGTAAGAGTTCCTATAAACCAGCCCGTAAGAGGTGGTTTCTTGCACCTACTCGACCAACTAGAAGACTTGCGAAGAAACATGAAGAAAAACGAAGAAACTTGAGGAAACCGGAAGAAACATGAAGCAACCTGAAGACAACTGGAAGAAAACTTGAAGAAATTTGAAGAAATGAGAGAATCTTGAAGAACTGGAAGATCCTCTGAAGAAACACATAAATATACATATAAATAAATACCCACTACACTAATAATACCAATGTTGCAGCTAGTGACATAGCTCAAAAGGCTTAACGAGTAATTTGAAAATCTTCTTGTTAGAATTAAAAACGAAGATAGCGAAAGCTAAACTAATCATCAAGAGAAAACTATTGCAAAAAGTTTCAAGAGAGCAGCTCTAGGAAACTTGTAACCATAAATCTCCAGACAAAAAACCACAGGTCCCAACCTGTCTAGAAAGCAAAAAAGAAAGGTGTAAGAGATTGGGGAAGTGGAAACTTGAAACATAATTGACTCCATTGCTATATGTAGAATCTTAAAGGTCCTTGATAAGCTAATTATTTTAGTAACAAATTGGGGACAAAATTTCGAGGAAAGATCGATCGAAAGAAATCGGATTCTTCGGGTCTTTGGCACAGCTCGGGGCTGTTTTCTGGAATGCCATTGGCGTGGAAGCCGCGCGAGGAATCCGCGTCGCGTAGATACTTCCGGTTAACGAAATAAGGCGGAATGATTCAGTCCAAGGCTGGCGGAACCCCCGTGATAAATACTCGGGTATGCAGGTCGCCGGATTAGGGTGCGGCAGGCGACACGGGAAACGAGCTGGAAGCAGCCATAACCGCGTGTGGAATAACGTCCGGGAGGAGTTGAGGAGTTCTTGAAGGTCTAGGGTTTCCTGACGAGTCGCCTGGAGAGCGCAGAACTTTTTTATAAAGAAGCAGGACAAAATAAACACCTGGGAGAAAATAGAAAAACTTCCCGGAAGGGCGCGTCGTTATTTGAGGAGGATCCTACCAAGGAAATACCTTGAAGAACATCTTGAAGAACACTCCGAAGACTTCGCGGAATGTATCCCAGACGCGTCGTAGGTTTCGCGCGGTGCAGAGTTCCGCCACCGGGTGATTCGCCGTGACATCGAACAGATTTGTGTCGGGTGCGCCACCGTCGGGAGTAATAAGGGAAACGCCTCGACCCTAAAGACCTGGCCAACACGCGTAGGACAACATTGGAGGTACCAGAGCCAGGATATTGCTACGCGATTCGATATCGGGACCGCTGATCCCCCGCGGAACAACGCAATTCCTCCGGGAACGGTCGAACGACATGTAAAACGTGACCTAGTCTGCGGGAGAAACACGAGAGACAGAGAAAAACATCCGATCGACTGTTCTTGAAGATTGAGGCGCAATAAGAAAAGATAAGGATACCATGTTGAAGTGGGCCGCGGGATAAAGCGGTTTCTTCTTCATCGAGATAAGCACGATCAATAGGGATGATACGACAATGAGAGAATTAATCGAACCAAGAAGAAAACTTTTTTTAATTATTATTTAAAAGACAATTATAGAACCCCTTTTCCACGCGACTAGTCATTTAAAAACCTGTTAATAGGATTCTAGGCAACATACTACCTTGAAAAACTTATTACTTTCTTACTAGGCTGGATGTCCAAGTAAGAGAGAAGAGAAATCTTCTAAATCGTCAATCTCATCCTTGAAGGTCCTTGTATTAGAAGGTCCTTGCACTACAAGGCCCAAGTAAGGATGCGTCGGTCCGACCCCAGGATGCAATGCTCCGCAACGTGCACCTGAACGCAACCCTGGTACATCTAAGGTCCCTGATCCGCCGTGTGACCATGAATCGTCTTGACAATTACACAGAGCTGTTGAACACATTGAACATCACCTACGAGGACCTTGATTATGTCAATAATTACACGACAGATGTGCTCCCGGGCTGCTACTGCAGCGGGGCTGTCAAGAATCTTGCAGATGAATATAAGAATTATCATGGATACGTGGCCTTGATGGTCTGTGTGTTCGGTACCCTGGCGAATATGTTGAACATTGTGGTGTTGACTAGGAAGAACATGGTCACAGCGCCGATTAATAAGATACTGACTGGTTTGGCGACTGCTGACATGCTTGTGATGTTGGAGTATATACCATTTGCTATTTATAAGTACATTGTGCTGCCTAAGAGACCTATTTTCCCGTATGGATGGGCAGTGTTCGTGCTGTTTCATATGCACTTCACGCAGCTGCTGCACACCATCAGCATCGCCATCACACTTACGCTGGCCATCTGGAGGTACATCGCTATCAGGTCAGTGGGACTTTGAATATAGGCCAATTTGGGAGATTGCTGCAATAATGATCTAACTAGGTTTAACATTACTGGGATATTCAGACAAGAGGAAATTGGCCATTAATTGCACAAGTAAGGCGAAATGCCCTAAACCTGGACAGCGGTTTTTGCTACCTTTAATTTTATCAGGTTAGATCAAGAAAAATCATTTTTCAA
>CM052270.1:3922636-3975930 GCA_028455795.1 Lasioglossum marginatum | reverse complement strand
TAACCCTCCCCTAAACCCTGAAAAGACTGGGGAGTGTCCCTTATCCGCAAACGAACTCCTGAAACTACGTGTTGGCCAGCCATAAACGTTCTCTTTCAATTTTCAGTTACTATTACTGTAACTTTGGAGAAAATAATTATTAGAGCTTACAAAAATCAATTCGCAAAAATCCTCGAATTTGAACCTACTCCACATCAATTTTATTCACCTTGACTTTCTGGTTGGACCCTGTTACAGAGCGAAGGGTAGGAAGCAGGCCCTGAAGAGCTACAACCAGTGCAATCCAGCAGTAACCTTGGGGAACGGTGTACTACCTCGCAAGCCCAGTAAATCAGACAAGAGAGCAGACAGGACAACGAACATGCTGGTAGCAGTTCTCCTCTTGTTCCTGGTCACGGAGATTCCTCAAGGCGTCTTGGGTCTTCTATCCGGCGTCTTAGGAGATTGTTTCTTCCGGACATGTTACCACAACTTAGGCGAGCTGATGGACATTTTAGCACTACTGAACGGGGCCATCAACTTCATTCTATACTGCTCTATGTCTAGGCAGTTTCGCACTACCTTCGGGCACCTGTTCAAGCCTAGGATCATGAAGAAGTGGCAGCCTGCCACACAACAGACAGATGTCCAGAGCACTTACGTATGATGCAGGCTGAAAGGTCTGGAGACCACGCGACTGTAGAGCCTGGAAGTTGGAAGATGAACTGTAGAACCTTAGACAATGAACTGTAGCATCTTCTAACCCAGTCCTAACTCTTAGAGGATGCTAAAACGTTTCATCCATTGAGCACATGGACAGTAATTGTAACTATAAAACCTTGAAATTGAAGAATGCACTATAGAGTCCTAGAAGATGAAGTCTAGCATCCCTAAAGAGTTGGGAGTGTTTTTCTAAATTGAAGAATGGGTCTAGGGTCCTAGAGGATCGATTCTAGAATCCCTAAAGAATTAGTAGCGTTCCTAAGTTGAACAATGAATTGTAGAGTCCTAGAGAACCAACTTTAGCATCCGCCAAGAGTTATAAGTAATATAAGTATTATTACTAATCACCTTTTTACGAGCGACACGTTTCAACGGCACGTTTACTCGTAAACCGCGCCGTAGCTGTTCAAACAGACAATTCCGAAGAGTAAACAGACTGTTGTACTGTGTGCTGTGCGTGGGGAAACGAAAGTAGATTGCCTCCTAGAGAAAAATAAACAGTAAAGATCATTGTTACGCCGCGGGCCGATGCCGTTTGCGGCAGAGAACGGTTTTCGATGGGACGGATCACGATGCAATGCAACTTCTGTCGATCTGTTGTTCGCCAGATCGGCGAGAACAAAGAGGGCAAAGAGAATACCTCGTTCATTTTTCTACTTGCGGGACATGAAATTTGTACTCAGGTGTTCGCCGAGGCGGCAAACTTAGATTGATTCCGGTGGAACTTTGTTGACTTGGGAAGTTGAAAATGGTGCTGAACTTCATCCGAGGAAAGCAAAAAATTTTAACTTTTTTTTAACGTAATACTGTAGATTTTGACGAGACAATTTTAACGTTAGAAATTCACTGGTTCGAAAGTTATGCGTGCGTAAAGTTGGGCAGAAATACTGAAAATCGCTGAACTTTAAACACACGTAACTTTTGAACCAGTGGATTCCTAGCATTAAGGCTTGGATTTTCAGCATTTTCTCGTCGAAATCTACAGTATTGCATAAAAAAAATTTGTTGAAGCCTTCTCTTCTCGGAAGTTCTACCTATCTTCAAAATTTTCTTTGGGACCGAAGTAATTTTGTGTACGATGGACTTTGTCTTCCATTGTTTTATCGCTCAGGATAATCAACACCACCTATTATAGGTGCGGAACATTATTGCAAGTTGAAACACGAGCCGCTCTCGAGACAACAATTTAAGCAGTTGATGATTTGCATTTGTTGATGCACGGTTTCCCGGTGACTCGCGTCCCAGCGATCGTATTGGGGCGTTCCCAATTTGCAACACAAATTTCCATGAAATTACACCTCGCCGATGGGTCGAGGAAGTCGACTATCGATCTCTTGCCTTGTTCTTCTCGCCGATCGATCGATGCCGCGCGCTCAACAACGAATCGGCAAGAATTAGGAGACCGAGCGAGAATTATCGGAGCTTGTATAAACGCCGCATTGTAAACGTATTAATTAATGTAGCGCGATCACGCGAAATAACGAGATCGGTGTACAATTACATATACACACATGTATATACATTATAGTTATATATGTATACACACACACACACACATGTATGTCGTGCCAACGCAAAACGCAACGCCTGTAATGTAAATACGACACCGAGCGCGACCGCCACAATAACGATTCGTGTGCGACTCGCGTTTAGTTTTGTATGACCGGTGGAAATGCTGCAATGGATTTTCGGCTAATGAGCCCGGCTGAAAGTCCATCCGCTTCCATACATGTACACGTTAAGGACAAATTTATTTATATAGACTACGAATAAACATTTCCGTATTAACAGCGATATCTTCATTCTCTGCCCGCCTCCGCATGACCGATTTCCTCGATCCTTTGACGCAATCAGAAGGCTCAAGTAAAAATGAAATTTTTATTATTTTCTTTTACTATTATATTGTTCATTCCGGGATATCTTTTTATAAGACGGTTTCAACATCGCACTATATAGATAAAAATTTTCATTGGCGTCCTTTTGTTAATAATGTTTTTAAAAATCGTTCGACTCTAATCATGTTTCAAGTTTCTACTTGTCGATGCTGATTTTTTTAGATCGCTCTTTTTAGAAGCCCTAGATTGCTTGTTTTTGTTTGAAAATTTTTTATTTCATAATTTCCGTGCTGAGCTGTATGTACGAAAATTTTCATTGATATCGTTTTCTTAACAATGTTCTTAAAAATTGTTGAAGTCGGATAAAGACGGACAAGAATTGCGGAGAAATTTCTAACCAAAGACATCTCCGATTTAAATTATCTGGGTAGGTAAACAATTTTTATAATATTTTAAGACAATAAAATTTAAACAGTGAATTTTTAAAAATTATTACAAAAAATATATATTTATTACGATAATTATCAGTAGATAGGAATAATTTTCTAATGAATTTTAGTGGAAATTTCATTCCGATATCTCTTGTGGTTCAAGAGTTATAGTAAAATGTCACCAAATTTCTCGATCCAGCCCACTGTGGGGCTACGTGAAAGCGGCCGACATAATCAACGAACGCGCGATTATACAATTATGCAAACAATCAATCCCGTTCGACGCCGGGATTTCCTTGAATATGCAAACCACGATATAAAATCCGAAAACGTTCTCGCACCGTCTGTGTTAATTCTGTTTTTATATTATTTTCCGCCAGCGATTTCCACGACCGAACCCTTTTAATTATCGAAAAGGCGAGTGTCCGTTATATCGAAATAATTACTTGACGTGTTCGAGGGTTCTTCCGTTTGTATTTCCGTTTGAATCGGTTTAACCCTCTATTGCATGCATTTTTATGACGAGTTGAAAAAAATATATAGAGCTGTTAGTCTACTTAAAAATAAGTGTGGTCATGAAATAAATAACAAAATTTTATTAGAAAATGTTATTTATTGCATTTTATGACTGTTCCTGTATGGGAACTTTATACATATAAAGCGGTTTTATTCATAAGCGCAATGTTCCCACTTGGAACCACCATGGTCAGAGTCTTCAGTATTGTCTACTTAATTTACTATAGAACATTTTTTAAGTCCCCAATTGGGAACGGAATGCAATAGAGGGTTGATCGATATTTCAAGTGGAAATGAAAAAAGCTTGTGGGAACCCTAATGTTTTAAAATCCTGATTTTTCCGAGAAGAACCAAATCGCTTAGAATAGACAAATCATCGTCGTTAGGATTTCAGCTTCCACAAGGGGTTTCTCGACATTCTCCCACGCACAATCATCAGAACTAGTATCTAGCCAGACCACGTGGAATCACGTTGAATATATTTAACGTGATTTGCGTTCGACGACGCGTTGGATTACTCGTGTCGTGCATAGAAATTCTAGTTCCAACGATCCACCTCCGCGAGAAAAATATTTCGCGTAAAAACACGTCTACCAGAATTTTTCAACCGACTCAACTTCAACTTTTTTCGGTTTTATCTGACGCGAAACTGCAGCTTTTTGCGAGGTGTGAATTTATGCTTCGGTTGTCGAAAGCGGTTTCGTGTAGATCTCTGTACTTGTTCGTGGAGAACGGTGCTAAACAGTGGAATATAATGCAAACAATTTGTGGAAAATGTTATTGTACGAAGTTCGACATAATAAGGATTTTAAAAAATCTGTATGAGGATTTATATTATTTCTTATTTAGTAAAAACGTGGAATAAAATAGTCACTTATTCATGGCAGAGTCTTGGTCCATTTCTAGGAACCAAGTTGCAGATTCTTACAATATACAAATTTTATTGATATAGTTTATAGGACGTTTCTATACAGATTTGATATTTTTATTTATCTAGCAAAAACGTTGATTGAACTAGTAAATTACATGATGGAAGTCTTAATCTTTCTTTAAAAAAGAAATTCAATTTGTTGGAACAAATTTTATTGAACTAGTTTATCGGTGAATTCTCAACTGTTGATCCTTCGTTTCAGAAAGACTATTAGAAAATTGTTGATAAGTGGAGCGTTAGACGGAGGAGAACTGGACCGATGTTGTTTGCCTCGGGATTTTTGCATCTTCGCGAAGCCGTTTACCTCGTGTACTTGCACACGAGCAAGTACAATAAATGCGATCGATAGTATGTTCACCATCGCTCCGAGAGACAGTTTACATTCTCCAATTTTACTGGTCGCTTCGCTTTTCGCCTCGCTTTTCGCCTCGCGATGCATCGTTCTGTCGCCTCCCTTAATTGAGTTCGCTCATCACCAGAGGGAACCTGTACAGGGGCGTGCATGCGGATCGTCTTTCTGCACGTTCCACCGTGTGCAATGGGGAACGTCCTATCTTCAACGGGCTTTAAGTTAATTATCCTCGCGAAATGCAATTGGATGCCTTCTCTATGTGCATGAAGTTTAAACATCTCTGACCGGAGCTGTACGTGTGCCACTTCAGATAATGCCAGTTAAGAATTAAGGGGAGGCAGTCGGTTGGCAAAAACTAGCATAAATGACAATATGACGAATGAAACTAGCATGACGCTAGCATAAATGAAGCCCTGTCTTCTGGTAAGGCTACAGTGCGGTATCTTAGTCGTTAGGAACTTGGATCTTCGACAACAAATAACATTTCTCGAAAACCTACTCTTTCAAATAAAAAATAATTTGCTGCCGAAACTTCGTCGTTTTCTTCAGGAAAAATTCTCAAAATCCTCATTTCTTTTTCTTTGAGGAACACAGCCACTTGAAACTAGCGCGGACTAAAATAAAAATGAACAACATAATGACAGTAATCTGAGTAATTAAATAGAATTAAGTCGGATCTGATCAAAGCCAATTTGTCAGATCTCGAGGAAACGGTGTCAAACGGAAGCTGAAGGACCCACTACGGAATCCGAAAGCGCGATGCACTTTTCCGGAAACGTTTTCCTCAAGCGGCAGCTTGTCGGAACTTTAAATTAACAGATACAAGATCGTTAACGGAATCACGTGTAGCCGGGCGATAGATCGGGAGCGAATTTGCAACGAGACAGTTTAATTACTTCCTTAATGCACTCGTTCCGCAATCACGGCTCGATAAGCAGGCATTATGAGCGGGGTTTGAGTTTAAGCGCGAACGTTTTGCGGAAATGAGGCAGCAAATCGGCAATTTCGCTTGGCCCTCTATCCGGGACGAGGAGTCGAAAGATACGCCTCGTGAACCCTCTGAAATGCAAAGTGAAAATGTCTCTGTCATTTAAAGCGAAATAAAATGGTCCTGAAGAACGGCGTTACGCCATTTTAACCCTTCCAGTGCACTCAGTTGAGAACTGCATTTTTGTATTATCTCTTTGTGAGATGTTTGTCAATATATTTGCCACATTTTTCCAGTCTATTAACAAACCTATCTGTTGGAGTGACGTAGGTCACAAATACTTCAGGCGTTTTTTTCAGATGCGTGCGCAACAGAAGCGGGCCGCTCCCGAGCGACCGCTTCGTTAATGTTTTATTTTATTTGATTCTTTTCTGTTTTCTGTTCTTCTGATTTCACTTGCCTTTTGTCCGAGCTGTGGACAACACGTCTCACATATTAAATTTTTCACCTTTACGTTTGTCCTTTTCCTTTTGGAGTAACCTCGTCCTCAACACTATCAACAACAAGTCTATTAATATTTTCCTGTAAATCCGAAGCAAACAACTAAACATTATTATATCCACCCTATTATTTGCTTTAACCCTCTATTGCGTTGCGTTCCCATTTGGAGACTGAAATTTCAAATGTTCTATAGTAAATTAAATAAACAATACTAAAGACTCTGAGCATGTTGATTTCAAGTGGGAATGTTGCGATGTTGTACCTGCATATGTATAAAGTTCCCATACAGGAACAGTCATAAAATGCAATAAATAACATTTTCTAATAAAATTGTATTATTTATTTCATGACCACACTCATTTTTGAGTAGACTAACAGGCATATATATTTTTTTCAACTCGTCATAAAAATTCATGCAATAGAGAGTTAAATGAACAGCAGCATATACATGTATTCCTCAATCAAAAAGGACGCTGACAGTCTTTAGAACCTCTTTAAGAAGCTACAATTTCAGGATAACATATCGCAGCCATAACACGAGCTTCGAGACAGTAATTTAATCCTAAACGATTTCTTTGCGCGACCATAACGCCGACATTTTCGCTTTCCATCCCAGGTGTCTCGTCCCGGAGAGTCCTTGACACTTCCGAAGACACATCCTGCGAGACCAACTGAAGCGACGAAGTCGTACAGACGAACTTAAATGAAAAAACTAAGTCTCCTTGGCACGTGGCCGATGGCAATGCGCAAATATCACCGGTTGACTCAAGGATTCGCGGTGTGACCTTGGAGCAGGACGAGACTAGGAATAGAAGGAGCGCGTGGCGGATCTTCATAAACTCTTTGAAACGGGAGTAAGTTGCTTGTGCAAGTGAGTTTTATTCGCTTCCATGGAAATTCTCGGGATTCTTCAGCGTCGCCGGTCGACCATGCTGTTTCAAACCTCATCTTCGTTAAGGACCCTCTCTCCCTCGTTACCGGACGCCTTCTCCTGTTGAAGTTTCGTCGACAGCCTCTTCGCAGTCTGTGTTATCTGTGAACAAACCGCCCCCCTCCGCCCCCGGAAGTTAAGAAGACCTTCTTATCTTCAGCTCTCGTAAAGTTCCACCTCTTCCGCGACTGTTTGCCCTCTGATCCTTTATTTTAAATTTAGCGCAGGGACAAGTGGGCGAATTCCGACCAGAGTGTGGACTTAATTTACGAAGCGAGGTTAATCAGTACGAGTGGTAACTCTGTACATATTGAGTCATCTTATGAGTAAACATCTTATGACAAAAGATTAAGGTAGCTGTTCACATAAGCTATCCAATGTCCACACAATACCTCCTAATAATCCTAATGACCTAATGACTTGCCTGCGCGTCCACGTCAATGACAGCAGTGATATCGTTCAGGGCAGTCAAAAATTCGGCAGCGTAGCTCCTCTTGCCTACCGCGTCCAAAACAATCGCGTAATTAATCAGCACCAGAGGATCCTGCGGGGACAGCGCATGTGCTTTCTGCAAGACCTTCTCGGCGCCCTCCAGGTCGTCGAGCCGCTTCAGCGCGACTGCAACAATGATAGCGATCAGGCATGCTGTCGGTGTGCCGTGCTCGAGTGCCGATAGGGGATAGGGGACAGTCGATACAATTAGAATTTCCTATGCGACAATGACATAGTGGACTATCCACTTCTCTTTTTTCCGAACGCGACGAGAACGTATTGCGATGGCCGACGGAACTCGTGGTGCCGTAACGACAGAAAAACAGGACAAATTGCGGCGCGAGCATGGCGGAGAAAAACCAAGCGCCGGTGGCTGTCGCTATAAATAACTTCGCGACTCTGTGTCTGATCTTCCTCTTCGTCCTGTATCATAGACGTTTGCTGCTGGACCGTCGCTTTACTTAGTAACTAATTCTTCTGCTGTTACCACTGGAAGTTATCTTTCCCTTATCCATATCCTAAAAGAAATTTGAAGAACATGAGATTAATAGGGCACCTCAGAATTTGCTAAATTGAAACACTCATATCTCCGTATTTGTTTAAAACCATTATTAAGTCTGTTTTATCGATTACTCGTCTACACTTTCATTAAAAATGAGAAGGAAACGGATTGTTTGGAAAACGTCAACTGAAATGACCAGAGCGGTGAATGATCGATGCGTTCATAACGCCCGAACATGCATCACGTCGGTAATTTAATGGGTTACACCTGACACCTGACCTATACTAGTGGAACTAGGCTACTTTCCAAAATACGTCTGAGTTAGGTGAACTTAGACAGGTAATATTTACCCTGAGGCACTCGCTGTTTCCATGATACTAGAACCTAGGTGCTATCAGTCTCTACACTCTCGCCGTTTAGTTAATTAAGATACCTACATCAACGTCCGTAAATGTGTGTACACTTCGATCATTCCTATAAAGTGTAAAAAGTGTGTACGAATTTTTCAGTGAAAATATAAATTCCTATAATAGACTGAACCTTCTCGATTGAAATAAATCAGGATTCAACTTGATTGAACAATTAGCATAGGAGATAAAAATTAATCAGTGCAGACATTCGTGACTACTAAAATAAAATAATTCCAATTCTCGATCGTAAATGTTTAAACAGTTTTGAAAATGTTCTCGGCGCTACCGTTTCGATCAATATTAACTCAATCTATAGCTCTTTTGCAAAAACCTTTTATGCCATACCCGACGTTTCGGTTAGAACCTTTATCAAAGGTGGTGATATTCGTGACATTCGTGACTACTGTATTCTTATAAAACTGGTGAAGAATTCAAACATTCGTAAGTATCTCAATCGTAACATGCTTCGAATACCTAAGCCCGAGGACATTCAGAGACTCGCATAACTCAAAGGCCAGCGATGTAATATCAGCTGCAGCGGCCAGCGATTGCACATATGCAAAGGAATAACTATCCTACACTACGAACATCTATTGTATCGAGTTTTCCGGCGTCTCCTGTCCCTTTTCGGCCAGCAGAAAATCGATGGGAGTTCACGTGGCGCCTTACGTCCGAGCAGAAGATACGGCATGGGGTTCTTGGGGTCTGCGCTGACCGCGGCGCAAAGGTAAATGGCTGCCGAGGCTGGTTGTCCCGTGGTCAGCAATACCATGCCGAGATTATAAGCGGGCATAAAGGCCATCGGGTTCAGGTAGTGGGCTCTCTTCAAGCAGGTAATTGCCTGTAAGTAAATTAGAGTGTTAAACCGATTTGTCCGGCAATTGGCGAGCCGCGCGGTCAATTAATGTCGCCGGTGAATCGCGCGCGGAACAATCGTCCGGCACGTAAATACACACAATTATTTGATCGGACGAGCACTGTTAACAATTCAGGATCGCGGGCCATCGCACAGTGTGACATTTCGATCATTTAGGGGCATTAAATTCTAAAATATGATGATTTCTAATCACTTTAACATGACTTTCATTGTATTGACCGAAAATACGTATTTTTACTCTTGCAAATTGCTGTTTGAAACGGTATTTAATTTAAATGATATAAGGAAGTTGCAAACATAGTCTTACATAAATATATTCAAAGTTTTAATAAACTACATACATGTAGAGAAATGCATTGAACAAGCTCTAGAAATACTAGAACACATTCTGAAAACGAAAGAGAACTCTCACGATCCCAAATACATTTGGGATACAATTTTATTTTCATTTTTGCCTACATAAAATCACAACTTCGATATTCAATGAAGAATGAAATTCATATTCGCTAAACAATGAAAAGTGTTCTGCAATTTTATATGGTAACTGTTTGTTACTAGTCATAAATTATGTAGGGCCTCTAAAGTATATACCAAATTTTTAAACCAAGAATATTGCAAACTTACCTTAAGGTGTGAAATAATCGCCAAAATAAACAATACGTCAAATAATAGTAGTCAAACAAAAGGCAAAAACTATCAAATGTAATAACAATAAAACACAACAACAGTTAAACAATAACGAATAAAAACAATAACAATTTAATATGTAACAATCAAAGTGCAGGTTTATGAATAACAGACACGTTCTTGCTCGGTTAAATCGTGTTAGACGACTGCATAAGGTGACCGCGCAAGGCTGTTGAAAACAAATGAAAACTCCCATAGACGCAGACAAACGCAAAAATTGTTTTCATATCCGACTAGACAAGATTTCAATGTATACATTCAGTGTAGTTTGAAGTCCATATTCGCCCATATAATAAAGTTTTACTCTGTAGAACATTGGCGAATACTGAAAAGTTCTTCGATTCTGTATGATTATTAACCATAATAAATTATATGTGTAATATTTAGAAACTGAAAATACTGAAAACACAGTACAAAGGATTGAATAATCACTGAAATAAATACTATAAAAATTGAAGTTCAAATACACACTTTTATTCAGGTAAAGCGTCGCTGACGATTGATGTAGTTTCATCATTTGTATAGGCAGAATTGTTCATTTGAGGCTTATTTTTCTTATCTGAATGCGATGAAAAGTTAAAAATAATAGCGATTCTGGGTTACGGAGGTATTTCTTTCAAGGTAAGAGTAAATACGCAATTTTTAAAAAATGTTCATTTTCGGAATTAAATTCTCCTAAATGATCGAAACGTCACACTGTGCGTCGCTATTATGCAAACGCCGCTCGCCGATCGATTATGCTATCCCGCGAATTTTTACCTGGTGACTTCAGGAATTTCTTCTGCTTGAACCGTTCAAGCCATACAAATGATTCTTGCGTAGAATGGTTTTCTAGACTCTCCTGAATGCAATAGTATATTTCTTTTCAAGTCACATTCTCTTTAAACATTGTGTCAACACGTTCAAATATTTGGGAGAGTCTACAGAATCATTCTACATAAGAATCATTCCGAAAAAATTCTTGAAAAATTGAAGATGATGGGCAGACGAGATTTTCAGGAAACGGATGCGGCGTATCTAGAAGAAACGTCCGCCTGGAGCCGCAAAATTGGTTTAGTTACCAAACAGTGTTATTATTAAATGGCCCCAGGTCGAATGATAAAAAGGAACTTGTCAAAGAGACCACGACGCGTGACCCAGCATACCTATTTTTTCTTATCCCCCCGTGTCCCTGAACGTCCTCGAGTTCTTCTTATCAGCGACAAGGTAGCTAAAGTCGAGCTTTGTGCTTAATCCACTTAACTATGGAGCCTTAGCCCGCTAACGCGCGGCCACGTTCCGCGGAATGACAACGGACTGGATTAAGGAAGTTCAGACTCGCACCCCTGCAACCCCAAAGCGGATCCAGGGTGCGCACGCTATCCTTCTATCCCTCACATTGAGCTAAAAAAGTTGACACAGTTCCTCGTTGTGAAAATAATGCGGAGGGTTGATACATTTTAGAGAAAAAAGATTGTATGGACCTGTTTCAATATTTAAGATCGATATCCTTCATTCCTCAACAGAAACAAAGATAGCGTATAAAAATGTTGGCACAACTAGCTTTTAGATAACTACACGGGATTTTTCCTGATTTTTCATTACGTATCATCTTGTAATCCTTCTAGCTTAGCAGAAAAACTGAAGTCGTCTGGTCCATTTCATATCAATTATGAGAGTGACTGCAAAAGCTTTCGCGATCAGTTTCCGAGTTACCGGTGCCATCGGAGAGAGCTTATTACAGTGCTGGTGATATTTAATCACGGTTCTCGATTTAATTCTATTTATCGTGCCACCTCTGCATTTTTCTTGATAATTGGAGCAAGGAGGTCCACTTTGTCGTAGACTATGCCTCGACTGCTTCGAGATACTCCAAAGAAGAAACAATCGATGGAAATGTTTCGAAGCGGCTTGCTAGCGATAATCAAGGATACTTGTCAAACCACACCGTGTAATCCGTGATTAAACGTTAGACACGCAACCGTGGCTTCGAATGGAGCCCTAAGCCTCACTATGGATTCACTACTCTATCAGTCGTGGCAGTTTACATAACTCAGGTCATGCATATAGTGTACGGTGATTCGCGGAATTATTCGCGGAAGCTTGGGCACGCCACTTATAATTAAATAGTTATTTTTTTAGAAATAATCGCTTGGTTTCTTTTGCGAGATTCGAGAGACGCTGGCCTTCTCGGGAATTAATTAGCTTGATGCGGGAAAATAATGCTGAGGAATTCCCGCAATGTCTTTCCTGTTGAGGGACTCCACAGACTGTGCGGTTTCTTGACTTGAGAAGTTGATGGAAGACAGGATTTTTACTGGGTCCGATTTGTTTTAAAAAATGTCCTCTTGCTTCTTAATTTCCAGTTTTGATTCGATAAGGTCCTTGATAAAATATGCGAACTTTTATTCGAGGAATGATGACTGCATCCTCTTTGTTTCGAATTATCTGTTCTTGCCTCTTGATGTCCAATTTTGACTCCATAAAATGCTTGATGGAAGACACTGTTTGCTTTAAATAATTTATTCTTCCTTCTTGATTTCCAGTTCTTACTTCTCGATGTCCAATTTTGATTGAATAAACTCCTTGATTCCAAGCACAGAAATGTCTCTTGTCAGTTCTAAAGCACACAGATTGAAGAAAAACCTTCTACATTCGCTTCCATTAAACAGGAAAGATCTTTACAGCACGTTTTAGCTCCGGCAGGAATAATCCTGTTGGAGAGACAGGTAGGAAAAAGAGGTAAACCTGGAGATTATGGTGGCCAAGCAAGAGAAAACTAATGGTCGAAGATTGTGTTTCCCTCGGAGGTGGTAGCGGTCGAATCAGCTAGTTCTTTATCCGTAACAAGAAGAGTCTGTTCGAGAGTGAACGAGGATAATTAATTTAAAGCCCATTAAAGGTGCCGGTGCACGCGCGGCCCGTTCTCAGAATGACGGCCGGGACACACTTGCATCCTAGAGGAACTCAATTAGGGGACAAGACAGAGGCGTGCAGTTGCACCGGGTACAACATGCTGCCGAACTAAGAGGGAATCGGTGGATGTAAATTACTTGCCAGAGTATCCTCTAATTGGAAGAGTAGTTCACCCGAAGAAGACGATGTTCCATTGTGCTAAACAGAATCGGTTCGATCGAGAATTGGTTTCAAACATTCAACTGTACCTGCTTCTTGCTAAATGGAGACAAGAAACTTCGAAAGAATTAATGAAGCAATAAGAGTAAGAGAAGGCGTTAGTAGATTGAGGACCTTTAAGTACAGGTACTTAAAAGTTTGCGTCTTCCATTAAAGACTTTATCGTGATCAATCTTATCGTGTAAATATTTCTTCTTTTTTAACAGAAGCAAATCGATAGGTTTTCTTCAATGTGTATCCTTTTAGTTGCAATTTAGGTTCGATGATGAATTATTCATTCTAGTAATGAATATTTCTCACAGGAGAACATTTTTTTCTTGACTCTTACCGGATTCACAATTTCTGCAGCATTCTGTTAGAAACACTGTGTTCGACCTTCTCGAAAATCGAAGGTAACAAAGGAAAAGCTTCTCGATTCGTATTCAGCGCGTGAAAATCTATCGCTCACCGAATATCGGAAAACACAGAGGAAGTTGTAATTGATCCGAGAGCACTGCGACCCGTTCTCTGCTGGTTGGAACATAACAGGTAGAACTCGATATTTAATTTCGAAGAAGTTCGCGCAGCAGGCGAAGAATTTATCGGGAATCGGGGCGTCGACTTCTATCCAACTTTTATTTCTCCATAACCAGAGGAATGTCGAGTCCGCGGTCACACTCGTCGGTTCCATCTGAGAAGAATTCAAATATCCTCAGAGACGGAATACTGTTTCCCTAGGTGACCCCATAAAGGAGTTCGGCACATTTGAAGTCGCCAAAACTCCGAATTTGGGAGACGAAAGTAGTAGTATGAGTTATTGATTCGTATTGCTGTGCTTCCATTTTGTTTGAGGCAAATAGAAAGACATTTTGCATTTCGAAAGCTTATCAGAAACGAAAACAGATAAATTCTACGTGAAATAAAATGAAATATAGTTACGTGAAATGATAGTTGCGATCAATTTATGGCACCCTTATACATTTTATGGTCATTTTTCTTCAAGAACTTATGTTGCAATCAGTTTATAGTGCCTTTATGCTGGTTATTTTTCTGTATCTGAAGATTGCAATCTTCTAACAATTAAACAATTTACGCGTTTATTAACCACTCCACGATTTGCGTTTGGAAAGTGTTTAATCCATTCCAGGACCATCGGAGGTAACTAATTCCTTGATAAAGTTGAAAGCTATGTCCGACTTATGGGGTACTTACGGCGACGAACTTCTGTTTCCCATAGAAGCACATTCCCACGTTGTTCCACACGGCGTGCGATTCCGGGATCGATTGCGCCGCCAGCTTGTACTTAGACAACGCCACATCGTACTCCTGGTGATTCTGAAGAGCAGAATGAATATTTTAGCAACATAAGACGAAGGAAATTTTGCCCGAGCAGCACTACCGGTACCACTAATTAAATTCTTAATGAACATTACAGAAATGGCTGACCGTAGTTCGTGCACTGTAACTGCGACTACCAGTTCAGAACGTCGTCCACAGTTTGCACGCTTGGAAAAATATTTCTTTGTTTGAGAAAATATTCCTTCCTTTGGAAGCTTTTTTGTTTGGACAAGTGTTTCTTCGTTTAGAATTTTGATTCTAAACGTTTCTTCGTTCGAACGTTCAGCAAATGCTAAAGGCTTTTGATGGAACGAGTGTTCAGCGATTGCCGCACAGCGCACCAAACAATTTCATTAAACCCATTAGATAACGACCGCACGGCCAACTTTCGGGTGGGAAGCTTCGATAACATCGAATCTAGCTGACGAACAATTTCCATACATTCTGCGGAGTGTTTTTAAACGGTGCAACGGCGTATGCAGAAACATGCAAGCTATTCGATCGATCGGGCCACTATTTCGCGAGCTTCCTTTGGAATGCATTTCTCAAGACTTGAAAAAAATATTCCTGTCGTTACCTTAAGGAGTTGCAATGTCTTTTTCGAATCGATAGCATTGTTATAATTCCAAGAGTACTAAAATGAAAAACCTGGAATTAAAACTTTTACTTCCGGGAACTTTTCCTTTGGCTATTCAGAACTTGTAACGCGAGAACGTCTTTTAAAAAATGTTTCAAACGAACATATTAAAAAGTTTTCATTCGATCTCTGGTATTATTAAATATTATTGATTATGCTTTCATACTTGTGCTTCGAGTCTGATTTAGCTATAACATGTGAAATTTTGAATGAACATGTCTTACAAAACGAACTTCATGTAGTTGGGGACGAAAGGGAGAATTTTTAGTAAGACTAGAATTTCAGTTTTCCCTCTGCGCTTCACACTGACGTCCGTGTCCAAGGGCAAGGTCACGAACGATACATGGTCACGAGAAATCGGTATTCGTTCTCGGCCGGAAGTCCATTAATGGCGTTGTTCTCCGAAGTTGAGGTCGGGTGAGTGAATGATCGCGTTACATACGGAAACAATTTCTCTTCCCTTTGGAACGGTTTCGTGCCCGGCTTGCCGTACGAATTTGGACACGCTCACCTGAATGACGTAGGCGAGCGGTAGTATCGCTTTCGTGCAATTCGGAGAATGGGCGAGAGCGATGCCGAACTGCTGAAACGCCCGTTGAACATCGCCGGTTTTAAGATAGAGCAGACCCAATTCGCTCGAGGCCTCGATGCACTCCGGATTCGCACTGAAACCACAGGAAAATCAGTCGGGAAAACTGCGACACAAGCTGCTCGAATAATTATCCGAGTTTCCACCACAACCACCTCCCACTCCCTCAATTCGATTACTACTTCGAATTTATCCAGCTGCGAAAACGACTGTTTTTCGATTTTACGCACTCGAAGTCTTTCTTCGGTCATTTGTTTCTATGTTGAACGCATTCATTTATTATTTTTGGAAATAATTAGTGTATTTAAATGAGTTAAATAATTAGTGTATTTAACTAAGCTAGGTAATCTTATCGTTTTTAGAGAAGGATGAGTTTGTGATTAAAACATTTTGAGCTTCCTATTACATCTTGTTAAACAAATTTTCGGTAAATATGGAACCTGAGACAGAGCTTACAGAAAGTAAATTTCACTCTTATTTCTTCTTAGGTCTTAGTGGACCTAAGGTCCACTCGCTGAGTTAAGCGGATATACTCGTTTCTAGAATTGCAAGGGTGCGGGATGCGCTTTCTCATTTCTCGATAATGCAAAGATGGGGTTTTTCAGTAGTCAAAAGCGCTAGATAGAAGATCAATCTAGGCCGCAATCTCCCTCAAAAGTTCTATTTTTACGTTTACGAGGCGTAATTTACATTATTCGGCAGCATGTAGCTGCCGCAGCTTGATGAAAATAGCTACATGCGCAGCTTTATGCTTCCGAATAATGCAAATTAAGCCTCGTAAACGAAAAAATAGAACTTTTGAGGGAGACTGCGGCCTAGATTGATCTTTTATCTAGCGCTTTCGACTACTGAAAAACCCAATCTTTGCATTATCGAGAAATGAGAAAGCGCATCCCGCATCCTTGCAATCCTGGAAACCCTACCCCCTTAATTACTTCTTGACTTTCTGACTGCTTCATTTTATTACAGACAATTTTATGTCGACCAACGCAATAATTGCGTGATTACTGTGTATTTGCTGTAACGAGTCTTCCAATTAATCTAATTGACAGATATCCGTCCCTATTACCAGATTTTTATGCAATCATTCTCTCTCAAAATGAAAATTTGCATAAAAAGCCACAATGTAGCAGTAGCACATTAAAGGGTTTCATACATTTTCTTTTACTAAATTGTTTTAATATAATTCATGGAATATCGACGTTGCATTTAATCTCTTCAGAAACAATTCTTCCCAGGTGAACAAACAACGGCTTGTTTTTTTGTTTGATTAAAATTATCATATTATCAACAAGATTTCTTCCAGTTTCAATCAGAATAATTCTAATTTAGAAGGATTGAACATATATGTGTCAGGGTCCTTAAAGAAGCCAATGAAACATTTCATCAACCAACATAGCCAGCAGAAACTAAATAACAATTGCAAAAGTACACAAAACGTTCTCCTACGAAAAATCACATTGAAAACTGCCCGACAATGCTGAACAAATGTTCCTACCTTTTGTTACATCCATCGACCAAGAACTAGAATGAATTGTTCGGAGAATTCCATAGTGTGCAAGCTTGAATGGCTATCAAATTTCCATTCACTGGCATTCGCGGTTATCAAAGAAGCCAGGCAACTGGATGTTAGTCACGGTGGTGACAAATTATCTCCTGGCCGTCGTTTGCTCAACAAGTTTTTTCATTTTTCTTTTATCCGCGATCCGTGGACGAGAGGCGGGAAAATAATACGGTGGAGCTCGGGTCGTAAACAAGATCATTCGAACCGGCTGCAGGAAATTAAATCCGCGCGTGCAAGATGTCCGCGAGGTCAACCGCGCGTTAATCGCGGAATACATTAACGGGGGAGCATGATACAGGCTCGACAAAAATCTATAGTTTTCTTTTCTGCAAAATTGATGGTACACTACAGCCTCGCATATCCGAAGTCTCCATTATCTGAATACAATAATATCCATTGTCCCAACAATTTATTAATATGAAGGCATATCAAGATTGGCAAGAGTCCCAACTTATTAAAACGGTTTTTATCTTGCATGAGTTTGATTATTATACAATGGATTCCGCTTATGTGAGTCACGTTTAATCGGATCAGCCGTTTATTTGGGGCAAAGCACCAACAGCAGAACCTAATCGAAAAGCCCAAGTTCTGCTCCCTTCATTGCGGCCGCCGCATAATCGGAGGACCAAAGCATACCAGTTTCCTGATGCGCCCCAAATAATCAGAATCCACTCATCCTTTCATATATACATGTAATATTATACAGCATCAAGAATCGTACAACGTCTCAGACACTTCACAGACAGATTTGATTCCCTGGACGTTACAGAGACAACGGGTTAAACCGGAAACGAACCAAAAAACAGTTCTACCTAATAGCCGCGGAGTAAGCGTTCCTGGCCTCGACAACTTGATCCTGCAGAAGGTGGACCCTGGCTAAAGCAATGTAAGGTGACTCGTCCTTAGTTAGCTCGATAGATCTCTTCAGATACTTTTGTGCTTCGTGGAGCTCGTTCAGCTTCGCGTAACACTCGCCTAAAGAAAATAGAATCGGATGAAACGGGTGCACGAGCATTCAATGCGTTCGGAAAAGGTACTGGATGGTTCATTCCTGAGACTATTAAAAGAAAGCTTAGAAATCTACTTTTAGACGATAACCAATTAAGAAATGATTAGATCATGTGACTAGAAGGTGACTTACGTGCTCACGAGTAAAATTGCTACTGCTATTGACTTTAACACATTAACTGCCACACCAGTGATCATAAAAGTCACATAAACTCGAAGCAGATTATTTAATAACATAAGGATAAAAAAATCGAGGTTTATTACAGCAATTGCTTCTGCAACATTCCTAAACCTTGTAGATCCTCAACAAAATTGATTCTGATCAAAACTGATTTTGATAAAAAATCTGTATTAAATCTGTATTATCTGGTACACGTGTCCAACATAGTTATGATTCATCCATGTTTTAAATCTGTTGCATAACCATCGGCAGTTAATTAAAAAGAAAAGAAGCTGGAAGCCTTTTAATCTTACAATGAATGTCTTGTGTTACATTTGCACGTTCCAGCGAATTTTTACGTAATTTCCAGTTGTCTCAAATGACCGTATAGCGGAGTGAAACCTACATAAATACGCGGAATAATGAAATGTTTACGGTGGAGTCAGCCAATGTTAATTAATGCAGAAACATTGTAAGTAAATGGACACGTGTGTTCCTCTTGCATAGTAGACCGTGAATAATATAAGTATGTACATTCCGGATTCTGCTTATTTATAGAACATAGGTGTGCACGTGCTTTTTTATGAATATGCGCGGTTTAATCTCGTGCGTGAAAATATATGCGCATTCTGATGAACCACCCTGTATGCTTTTGTCCCGGTCTTGCCTAGATTTAGATAAACTTCCCAGTCTGGTGTATTGGATGTCTTCTCGGCCTCCAAATACGCGTCGATCGCGCGCTTATGACTGCCCATTATCAAGCTGTCGACAACAATGAATTATTAGAAGCCCGCCGTACTCAAGAGATAAACGCTGGATTTACAGAACCCGTTCATTCAACGTAAAACACTCCTAAATTAATAATATTAATTTTCTTCGGCGATTTTCCAATCGTATCGATTTTTTAATCATATCCCCATTTATTTCTAATACCCAAGGTCGCCCCAAGGTCGCGATATTTACCTCATTTATCTAAGACTCCTTGTATATGTTTACTTTGATTAACGCGGTTCCCCCTTAATTGAATTAATTTTCCCCAACCCTCTAATCTCAAATGCACATTTTATTTACCGATACCTGAATGCGGATGTAGGATTAAGGTAAATCTATAGTGTGAACAGAACGAACACCGTTTGAGGATTCCAAAGCGGTTTGATGGGCGCGACGAACGGCACCTCCGCGGACTTCAAACGAAATACAATATATATACATAGATATAGCCGAACGAGTAGCGGTGACGTCGTGTATGTAACAATCCAATTAAATTGAGTACCGCTCGGCAATGTCTGAATCCAATTTAATCTCCGTCACGCAGCTGAAATCTCATTCCCTTTACTTACAGTGACTTGGCAATCTGCTTGACGTTATTAACGTTCGTTGAATTGACGGTGTACGCAGCCTGGAAGCAGTTCAACGAGTCCTGAACTTTTCCTTCTCTCCTTAGTATCAACCCCTGTGTAAAGATACGAAGAAACGTGTAGCATCATTCGTTCGAACATCTGAGATATTGATACGGGGCTTGAAAACTGCTCTGATGTAGATACCTGGATCTACCATTTTCAAACTGTACATTTTTTATTACATACTATTACATTTTTTAGTACATACATTAGAACGAATCGGTGTTAGCGACAAGAATATCTGATAAAAAAAGAATAGAGGGTTCACAGACCTCTCCAAGGTCATTGCAAAGACAAATAATTATTATTATGAATCATTTCAAGCCCTGTTTTAACATGGACGTTTCTCTCACTTTTAAATAATTCGCATATTCATTGTGTCCATTCGAGTTCTTCAGCTCCTGGTCAATCAATGCCTTGCAGGTTTTGTACTCATGCCGCGTGTAATGTCGGTGCAGCAACCAGTTGTTGCACTCTATCGCTGGCACTTCCGGTGCTGAACCGATAATTAAAAGAATAATTATTTATTATAACCGGTTAATAAGTACATTATCTTCGCATTTGCAGAAGATAAATAATAATCTATTCGGATACAACAATAATTAATTTCCGACATATTATCGTTTCCCCCGAAACCGGAAGTGGTGGAATCAACGGCCGCGTTGCGTCGCTCGAATATTTTCTACACGATATCACCATGTACTACACGAGTTCCCAAAAAATGATTTCATCGCTGTTTCTCTCAAACTCTTATCTTTTATCAGCCACGGATCTAATCTCATTTTTATTCCAGCATTGTCAATCGTGTTTTCCAGTATGTGTGTAATCGTTTCGCATACTACGAACTAAATAAAAACACCTTTCTTCCCTTTGTCGCTTCGCAGCCGTTGCGGAGCAGTCGTTTGTTGTTGAATCCGGCCATTGCTAAGAATATTGTTGGCCATCATTGGAACACTAAAAACAACGTCACAGACAACACCTTCGCGAACTGTGCATCATTGTAGCAGGACATTAGCTAGCGGGTATGTGTTGCCGTTGTTTGCTATGACAACCATTGCGTTAAGCCCCTTTCACAACTCGACTATCTAATTAATTGGCTCCATTCGAAATTACAAAGCTATCAATTTTTGTATATACGACACTTGTCTAGGTTATACATTGCCGATACTGATAGTCTTACTATATAATTTACATCAGCTTAAAGTAGAACTATCAACGTCTACACTCTACACCTTTCTTGGCTCCTACACTTGTTCCAAAACAAATCCTAATCCTCTTTTGTAAATTCTGTTTCTCAATTGTTCTTTCAAGTTAATACAAGGTCTATTAATAAACAGTACGAATAATTGGGTCTAACAAATCGACTTACTGCTCCGTCAAAGGAAAACCATACAACAACCTGTAATGCCTTCATAACAATCATTCTGACACGTCCGGATAAAAAGTATACCGCGTCAGACGGCCGCGGACGTGTAATCCTGTTAAAAAGGTGGTACTTGTGACTCGATTAGTGGGAAAATGATTTATTACAAAAACCCGGTAGTCGATTCAAAGTCGACTACAGAAAAAGATGCGCCGACTTGTGCGAGACTTGTAGCGCCATCGGGGTGATAACAAAAACTACGAAACGTCTACAGCGCATCAACTTGGTTGCTGATTGTGGTAGTAGCGCCGATACGATAACGAGGGAAATATTAAAAGAATTGTAACTATTCGATTGCAGGCGGAATCCTGTCGCGAGAAAGAAAAACGGAGCCCTGTAATTCCCCCGGGGGGTGTGTGGAAACCGTCGAGTGAACGGTGCCGATCAGTGCCGATTGAACAGTTGATCGATGGGCATACGATGCTCGTGGTCCCGTGATAGCAAGATGTAGGCGAACTGCATAGATTAGTTGCCAGTGCTGCGAAAAGTGAGGGTTGTCTATTATTGTGAGTCGATTCTCTGTTGAACTATCGTAGAACGTCATCTCTCTCTTACGATTGTTGTTCAATCTGGTCGCCAGGTTTTATAGGTTATCTTTACGTCCCCCACATTTGCCGCTTGTCCACCTGTTATCAATCAAACAAAACCGACAAACGCTTCTTTACGGACGTATATACGCACCTTGATTTTCGATTACTCCGCCGGACAGAAACTTGTAGCTGAAAAGAGAACATTAAAGTCGTGGAAACCTTGAACATTGTTTTTTTGCCCCCTGTTTTTAATCCTTCGCTTCCTGCCTCCATGCTTTCTGTTACCTTCCACCGACACACACACACACGCTCCAATGATTTATGCGACAACGTTTTGTGCTGTCTTGCATTGTTATGACCGCTCGCCGCTGAGTTGAAAAAAAAAATATTACGATGTACTCTAACAGTTTGTTCGTTAACGTATCGATTTAGCGTGATTGAAAAACGTCGATAGAATTTCTGTTTGCTTGTTGTGTTCAATGGTATCGTAAATCTCGAGTTTGAGATCCTTTATGTATGTTTCACAAGTGCCGTTGGTCGTTTCAGCAATCAATTTTATTACGATGTCATAATCAGAGAAGAAGGGTTCTGGATGCATCATGAGCTGCTCCGTAGAATTACGACAGCGTAGACAGCAGGGGATGGTAGAGGATCCTCACAAACTGGCAGCGATGATGAATAAATCTCAAAGACTTGTGTTGGGACTCCTAGTTTTACTCTTGGTAGATATAATTTGGGTCTCCAGTTCGGAATTAACTAAAGTAAGAGTTGACTTTAATACTACAATAACAAACCTTAGATTGTACCTAATAACGTATGGTTTATGTTTCAGTACATTTATAGGGAAGCTGCGTTCGAAAAGCCATTTTTTAGTACATATGTTAAAACATCTATGTTCACGCTTTATTTGCTGGGCTTATGTTTCTGGCCACCGTGGCGGGACCAGTGTAACAAACCAGCCACATACATGGTAAACTTGCATACAAATAAGTTTTTGAAAAACTTCAATCTACATTTGCTATCTTATCTTCTTCTTTAGTTTATAGATCCGAACGTCGAGGACGATAATTTCTATTCAGAAGCCAATACAAGCCTGGTAAGCATTCCTCTGTTCATTTTTATAGTATTAATAACAACAAAGGCTTGTATCATTGCAGAGCGATCCAACGTTTGTCCCAATAAAGACACCGGATCATTGTGATCGTTCCTCAGGCACAGAAAGTGATGATTCATCAATACGCTCTGTCCGATTTAGTAAGTTAGCAGAAGTCAGGCATATGTCGGAAACCGACGCCACGGAAGCGTTATTGGCGAGACTTAGTTACCAAGCTAGCTTAAGAGCTGGGGAGCATGTGAGGCGACAAGCCAATAAATTTTCTGTGCAAAAAGTTGCTAAGATTGCACTTATGTTTTGTTTACTTGTATGTAGCAATTTAGCAACTTACAGCGATCGTATAAGTATTGAGCTAACACCCATCCGTTACATTGCAGTGGTTTATGGCGAATTATACTTATCAGATGTCGTTAGCGAAAACCGAGGCGGGAGTTGTAACAGTATTGTCGTCCACTTCTAGCTTATTCACGTTATTCCTTGCTGCTTTTTTTCCGAGCAACGGAGGAGATAAATTTACATTGTCTAAGCTGGTTGCTGTGACTGTCAGCATTTTTGGGCTAGTACGTATATTCTCGTATTTCACTTAACACCAGGTTGACGGCAGCATCTTTGTTATCTCTGTTTCTTTTTTCAATGTTCAAGGTATTAGTGGGTCTTTCAGATTTAACTATAGAAACTAATAGGATACCCACAGGTATAATATTGGCGCTAGTCAGTGCATTTTTCTATGCTGCTTACATTGTATTTTTAAAGAGGAAAGTAGATCACGAGGATAAGATGGATATACCAATGTTCTTTGGTTTTGTTGGGCTTTTTAACTTGACACTTTTATGGCCTTTGTTCTTTATCCTCCATTATGGTCATTGGGAGGAGTTCGAATGGCCAGATACTCATCAGTGGACATTTTTAATCATCAATGGTCTCATTGGTACCGTTTTAAGCGAAGTACTTTGGCTATGGTATGTTTGTGAGAAAATTTACTACTAAATTCGAATGCACGATGTTAACAACGTTATTGTTTTACACTTACAGGGGTTGTTTTTTGACATCGTCCCTAATAGCAACGTTGGCGGTTAGTTTAATTATGCCAATGTCGATGATAGCCGATGTACTGTTAAAAAAAGTCGAGTATCCATACATTTTCTATTTAGGAACAGTTCCGATGCTCTTAGCATTTCTGACTGTGTCTCTTCTGTCCTACTACGATAATTGGGATCCAGTCATGGATTTAATTAAGAGAATTTACATCTGGATTTGTAGAAAAAACAGATCAACAAGGTATTACCGATACGATACTATAAATTCTTAATTTGTCCTGTATTAAATTTGTTGTTTGTAATTTCAGAATACCGGATCTTGAAGCAGAGCAAACCGAATCGCTGATAGGAATAAATAGCGGCGAGCACGAAGCTTAACTCGACAATAACTACGAGGAAACTGTGTAATAAATGTCCTTTATGTATGTATATTTCTACACCTAACAACAAATGCTTCATCGACGGGCATAATCTTCATGAATGTACTGTGTATACGTCTTCTTGATATGGGTATCTCTTTTGATCAGAGGATTCTGCATATGTTTTAAGTTGAATGATCTGTGCATATTTAATTATGAAGCATTATCTCGGAGATAGTGCCAAGCAATGTCGTTAGATAGTCATAATCCTATCTTCTCTAATGCATATGTTACTTTATTGATTTGCCATAAAAAAGAAAGAAGAAGAGTTTAGATTTCATCTGTATGCAGAATGCTACAATACTGCCAGACAATAATTGCGCATAACTCGATATACACATTATTAGAAACAACAAAAATTAATAATTCAGCTTTTCGTTCGTGTATATCGAATTAACGTCGTGAGCATATTTGTGTTTTTCGAGAGGAAAAGAACATTGCTTTCTGCAACATACAGAGTTTTAGTTTTTCGAAGTTCTAGTTAGCTTTCTTATTTGTTATGTATTTTTCGATAGCATATAAAGCAAACAATATTAATTGTGATGTTTCAACTAACATAATGCACCACATTGTGATCGATTTGTCGGAGGTATTAAGTTTCTATGAGCAACATTATACACTTCTTAAATCACTATTCATCGCTGAACAGTTACATTCTGTACGCTAAGCTGAAGTTTATCAAATTTACAGAAGCTTATTGAACTACCAGTGCTATACACACTCTTCGGTTTCTCGGTATTCTTAGAAAAATTACTTAATATATTCGTATTTGGAGAAAAGTCTGAGAAACAAAATGATACTTATTTTATATCTTGTAATTACGTTAGAACTGTTATTATTATCGCTTAAGTACCGTTTCGATAAAAAGTATCATTATTCGAAGATTAGGTGGATAGAGCTTAACTTGTGTTTTTTCTTATATAATTTCGAGGAAGGTATCCTACTCTGTACCGTTATTTGAAAATAGTTGTTAATTATTAGGTACTTATTTGTGGTACACACAACGTACGAAGTATGCCCTCAATTCTAAGACAATGTCTGTGAGATATTCGTGCAATTTTTAATGATATAAGACAGGAATAATGAAGAATATATTTAGATTTTGGACCAATTTAAAATTCAATAATACTATCGTGCTGGCAAAAGAGCAAAACAAAAAAAAAAGAAAGGAATTTTAACGCAGTAATTGATAAATTTTGCGGCATACAATTTTTGTATGAGTGATAATTATATCATCTGTCTCAAATCTAGTCAAAGTAATTGTACTGAAACATTCCTTTGTTAAAGTAGATTTTACGTACATTACGATATCTGTAATTAATATATTTATTCACAGAGAAACACTGTACAAGTCATATAGACGAGAATGTGTGTTTACTTTATTATATTGAGTATATGGTTTTTTGATGAGATACTAGCGAGTGTATTTTAAACTGACAACGCGCACAATTTTTTTAGTACATGAAAGTATACAAAAGAAAGAGGAACAGTTGAAAACAAGTCTCGGATACATGTCTTATAAGTTCATAACTTTTAGGCAGACATAAACCTTGCACACATACCACATACAAACACATACAGAAGGAAAAGTTACATTTCTTAAGTAAGAAAATTGATACGATATTTTGCAAATAAAAGATTGAAGAAAGAAACCACAACATAAATATAATAATATTAGCTTTATATTGTGATATAATTATTATGGTGCGCAAATATACTTCAATTTAGTGTATCATAAATCAAACTATAAATACTGATGTAGATCATAGTTTACTGTTCCTGCATCTACTACAGTTGTATATTTATTGTACATACAATATTTTAAGATTAAGAATTATATACATATTATATAAATATATATTATATATATATGTCATTAATAAAAATGACTGATCACCATAACACCTTAGCTCCTTTTGTACAGAGAACTCTTATTGCAAATAAAAAGAAATTTGTTTCAAATAACCGCCTTTTCTCATTGTGTAGACACAGAACATTTGACACCAGGCAAAACAAGTGTGGTTCCACTTGAAGTGCAAACCGATTATTTTATGAAACATGAAATTAACGTTAAACCCGTACAATTTTTGCATTTTTTTATACCACATTAATCATTTAGATAATTATTTTGCAAAGTATTCGGACAAATGTATTGAACAAAAAATCAGAATGGTTTGAAATGATTGACTGCTTCAATATGGCATACCAAGATAAACGAAATGCACTTCAGTTGAACATAAAAGGTAACAGAGGTCTAATCTGCTTCTAGTTTCTATTAACAATATAACACTAAAAGATTGCATGTGTCATTCTAGTAAATAGTGAAAACTTGTTGCCACATCCACAAAAGTGCAACGCAGGATCATTGCGGTATAGTTTGTTAAATTAAACGTTGCGATAACAATGGGAAAACATGTTTTCTATCATTTTAAATCATTTCAGTGTACCAGCTGATCCATCATGGCCAAAGATACCACAACGCAAATTAGTCGATGATTTCAGTGATACTATCGAGCAGCCATGCGTGGTCACTTTAACTGGATCACCAAGAAGAAGTCGTACTATGGTCCAAACACCATCAAACCAGTAAGTGTTAATTTTATATATTCCAAAGCTTGAAATACATATACTTGTGTATTCAAAATTTCAGATCTCCTAAATCTGCAGTAACCAAGGATAGCACATATTCTTCGTTGAATCATCAAAGAAATACTTCGAGCATACACACGTTAAAGAGACTCCCTGGCTATGTGGACCCTCGGTTCAAAAAGTATCTTATTTCCTCTCTACTTACAAATTGTAATTAATCTCAAGAATTATTGATCTCGTCTCATTCACCAGAGTTACAAATATTAAAACGAACCAAGATGTAACAGAGACGAGAACGAGTCAAGGAGACATGAAGACTTTCGACGAAGAAATGAGGATAGTGTCAGAGAGGTACAGTAATAAGTACATACAATTTTTAATTCAGAATATTCGATCATTATCACGTGGGTCATTCCACGCGTAATTGGACACGTTTCGGAGTACTGTTACTAATTTCATAGTAGGGGAAATTGAAAAATTTGAATAAAACGATGCTGGTACTTCGAAAAGAGACCATTTTTATATTGTTTGCAATTGACTTTTCAATGCAGACATAGAATAAAGGCATTGAACAGGGAGCAGTTCTGCGATACAAGCAAAATTAAAGATCCGAACGCGAAGGTGGTAAGCAGAAATAATTGGGAATGCGTGTTAATAAATTTAAAAAATATTTTATCAATGCCAATTGCATAAGGAGCTGTCGCCAAGACAATCAAAGAACTCTGAAGGAAGTAAAAATATGAATAGCAATGAAGCACCAGTTTTGGAGCAACGGAAAAATGTTAAAAATATTTTAGAAAAAAGATGCGAGAATGATGCGAATGTACAGGTGGACGCAACCACTTTGCCAGTGCAAGTATATATCGTTTTGATAATAAAATTCTATTTTATGAAAAACATTTACAAACTATACACTACATTCTCTTATTATTCGAATGCATTCAGGAAAATAATGGGCAGTTGCTATTCCTAGTGGACAAGAAACTGCAACCGCATCCTTTAAATGCAATACAGGTCGACGCGATCACTCTACCTCAAGAATATTTGAAACAGTGCTACAATATGCAAGTCCCGATTCTCACTTACAAAAATATACCAGTGCCGATACCTGCTGTAGAAGTAAACAATATTATCCAACAATGTCCAATTAGTTCAGAAAAAAAAAACGAAACTACAATTGCACCTTCGTCAAAACAAGTAGTAGATCAGGGTGTGTATGCTGCTGGTAGTAAGTCATTAACTCAAGTTAAGCGATCAACATTGGACCAAACGAAGAATACGAATAAATCACTCGTTAATGGTAATAATCACTTAAAAAGCTGTATTTTTTAAATTTTCTTTCGTTCTTGATACGTTGTTGCTTTAGAGACTGAAACAACTGTTGCTGAGAAAAAACATGCCTATGATAGTAAGCCAAGAGACACGTTGAATGTTCAAAATCCTGTAACCAGTGAATGTAGAAAAAATTATACAAAATTGAACAGCGGTCAGTCTAATGCGATTATACCCGAGCAACTAGAGACTTCGAAAGTGCATAGAAGACTGCTAGAGTCTAGTGATTCTGAATATTATATTCCAAGTATGGTTAAAAGAAAATTTCACAACATTTTGCAAAATGGCAGCGTAAAGAAAACTGTGTGCAATATGAGTGGAGGAGAGACGACAGATTCCGAGTTCATTCTTCTGAAAAACGTCCAGAAGAAAGAGTACACTGATGCGAATAAGCTTGCAACAAAACATCACAAGATGGGCCCGTGCAACTATGGACAACCAACTGTATCGAAAGAGAGAAGCGATTGTGTTCAATCGAGCAAAGTTACTTCCGAACAAGATCAATCGCAACAGGAACATAAGAGAGGCGGCAACGAAACGAAAGCGAGAAATAAATCGGAACAAAATCTGCTTTGTGCAAGAAATGAGCGTGCAAAGAAGCTCCATAGGAACTCAGAGCCTCACATAACATTCAAACAAAAGAGGGCACCTAGAAAAATTTCTAGGAAAGCGAGATCTTATTTTCAGAAAAATTCTCACTCTGCGTTAGTGGATTCTGATTACACGTCCGTGTGGTCTATTCGTCAATCTAACAAATATAGGTGTAGTCATACAAATATTCACAAATTTAGTGGCCACAGAACGAAAAAGATTGATCATTCTAATGCTAAATTGTCTGCCCAAGAGAACCGAACAAACACACAAATAGATAATAGCTCGAATCCTATTGAGCAAAGTTATTTTCAAAGCGATCGGAACATAAATTCATGTCACAAAGGCATCATGAGTCTGTCGAAGACGTGTTCGCAAAATATTAAGTGCAAATGTGATATGTCTCCAAGATCGAATACAAATGATACAATCGAAAGTCCGAAATGTATTCCCCCAAAAACCCAGGAATTATTGCATAAAAGCTACTGGGAGTATTACAATAAATTGGAGCACAAACTTAAGAATACGGACAATGTAGACTCGCATTATTTGTATCAATTAACGATGAATGCAGCGGATACTGTGAATGAAACGCCGGCTGAAATATATGATAAGAATTTTCAGAAACAGTTGAACCCAGAATTTCAAACATTGCAACAATGCTCGGCTCTGTCTAGCATGATCAATAAAGCATTGTAAGTTCCTCCAATACAGAGTTGGATATTGAAGAATTAAAATTTTCAATTATATTTACGTTGTTACTTTATGATTTTCAGAGATGCAAAACTTCAATCAAACACTGTGCCAACAAGCCAATTGTATCTAAATGGAAATATGAAGTCATCGACAGATCCCTTGGCTGATACACAAAATGCAAGTATAAGTAATGTAGTTCCGAACTGGGTTAATAATGGTGAACCAGTGCTACAAAAAGTAAGATATAGAAAAGCTAAAGAAAATGACAGACAATACTTGGAATTGAAATCCATCAGTAAGTATCCAATTTATATTATTTATAATATATACTTCATAATTGATACACATCATTTTTAGTCTTTTTTGGTGGTATAATGTATATCTTAATAATATTCTTGCCAATGTTGTATGAGTACTTCTACTATGAAGCGCATGATGATTATGAAAATTTAGGATACTTAGAATTTATAGTGGATTACATTTTATCATCATTCAAAGAAGCGTTTGGTGGAATCTTCAGTGGTATAAAACAAATTTTTTTCTACCCAGTAAGAAAATTAATAAAATTACAATGATATGCGCATTTGACCAAATGACCTTAATCTTATTAAATATTACAAAATTTTATATGATTTCTAGCCTGCATGTAAGAAGTGCAACAATATCGCGTAAATTTGCGATGATCATTGTGCCGTGCTCAAGCTTAATGAACTTATGATTCGTCAATATTAGTTGATATCTCCTTTTGTAAAAGACAAATGTTTTTATAACTGAATTTGCACCTGTGTACCTGGATTTTTGTATTTGTTTACAATTAAAATTTTGTTCTAAGATAATCTATTTTTAACCATTACCACGTTGGTTATTGTTAATACAATATGATTATATTATATATAAACCTATCTCAATAATATCAAATTCTTCGTCTCGCTCTTTCAAAACGACGCATTTATTTTCTAATTGAATGTCTGATACGAAAGTTTCGTGAAAATGGTGACAATTTTTAAACTTGCCGTCAGCTGATTTGTAAAAAAGCAATCAATTTCTGCAAATTTTTCAGAGTAATGAGATGAATTGTTTCATTTAAATTCGATATGTGTAACTATCACGATTTCAAGAGCTATATTAGGGAACAACACCAAATTAAACTTTTAACGGCAGTTGGGGTTGACGCGAGGACGAAGGGCCGCAGAAACAGGGGTCGCGGGCGTTTTCTAACTTCCTACGCTCGGTGCATGAGCACCCTCATCGAGGGCAACCTAACAGGAAATTGTCTAAGAGTGTGCACGTGAACTCGGCGTGTCTCGTACCTACTGTCGCCGTTCGATGCCTCCAAACAAAGGTCCTTTGTTTGGAACGGAACTTTATGATTCGAAGTCTCTGAAGGAGCTGGGGAGTTGCCCTCGATGGGTCGAGGTCGTTTTCCTTCGCGGTTCCTTTCAAGCGGTGTTAAGCCGGTTAACGATTATTGGTTACAACGGGCCTTCTTTACCTGTTATTTTCCTTACTTCTATTTTTAGTCGCAATATTCTTTGTCTACGTATCTACGGAGTTTCAACTATATCGAATACGCGCGCTGATATAGCTATGTTTGATAATCATTGATAATTCCTAGGATGTCGCCGATCTCGCGACAGAGTGCAGCAGTGCTATTATAACTATATAGATACGTTCGCGTCACGTAACAATGGCTTTCCCTATTTCCGACCAGAGATGAGATACGGGGCGCTTTTCACGCGCATGCGCGAGTTTCGGCAGGAACGTATGTGCGTCCGAAGTTTGTAGGGGCAGTGCTTCGATTCGGGGCACTATTTTTCGCGCATGCGCGGCCAAAACAGTAACGCATCTATAATGAGGTAGCAGAGCGGCCCAGCGGCCAGAGCCCTGTGGCAGTTATATTGGCGGGAATGTACCGATATTATTGACGAGACGAGTGATAGTCATAGATAGTCATAGAAGAATAAGTTTGAATTATATTAAATTTCAATATTTCGTATGTATATTACTAATAAGTTTTTAAAATTCTGCGGGGTGCTCGATGCGAAGGTACCCGATTTTGTACGCTACCGAAGCTGTCTGAGGCTAAAATCGCCGCGCATGCGCGAAAAATAGTGCCCCGAATCGAAGCACTGTGTGGGGGACTATTGGAGGAATTGCCTCAATTTGTGTAGTTCGGTTCATGCTTCAATCACAATATTAATTGTACGAATTTTGAAATTGATTCGCGGCATCTCGAACTGCATAATGCACAAAATTTATATAAATAAAAATGCACATCTAATAGTCTGATACATACATAAAATTTTGGTGTTATTTTATTTTATTTTATGTGCAATAATTATTTATTTTTATTATTTCAGGTTCCAATATGGCAGTATAATTATTTACTTTCATTTTACTTTCATTTTAGGTTACATATGTGCAATAATTATTTATTCTCAGTATTTTAGATATAGACAATGCGTTTTTGTTATATTTTAAAATTTTATTATTATTAAAAATGTTCATATATTTTATTTTTGCATAAAACAACATATTTACTTGCAGAGTAATTTTATATATCAAATGTTTTTTTGTGAATACTGATAAGGTTTTGGCAGTTTCCCCTATCTTAACAGCAAATGCTAGTATTCTTTCATTGTTTCTGCCAAATAAAATACTTAATTTTGTTATTATATATTTTGTTTAAAGTTATTTTAGTACCCTTCTCTTCCTTATTCCAAAAATAACGAAATAGAGTAAGTTAAATTATATTGTGCATACATACATAAATATTATATATTTACATATTGTATATTGTGTACGTATGTATATATTAAATTTTAATATATATGTATATATATATACATATACATATATATATATACACATATGTATATATATACGTATATATATATATCGTCGCGCATGCGCGTGAAAAGCGCCCCGTATCTCATCTCTGCTTCCGACAGACCTGGCGATTGCGCGCGCAATCCGAGATGCGGGAATCGCCGCGAGAGATTCAAATCATAACATTTCAAACAATATTCTCTTTCTTCTACAAAAATTCCTTAATATAGATATATTATAATATATACCAGATATAAATATACCAACCTATCAATATTTCAATGTTGATTTTACAAAGTTTAAATAAATTCAATCTTCTCACTTCTATATGGCATCTTGGGCAATGTCGCCAGACCAGGGAATATTTGAGGGGAATACAATTACCCTCCCTCTGTCATCGTTTGAGGGGCCCCAACTGTGCCCAGGATCAATTTACTTCCCACTCTACTCTCTTCTCCTTTTGCGACGCTATTCTCTTATTTTCTAGACACGTGACGCGTTTTGTCTCTGTCGTACATGTTTCACAATGTTACGTGACTATTCTGGTATTAACGGAGAGAGGGTATTGTATGCCCCTCAATCTCCCCGGTCTGGCGACACTGCTTGCTGCTGTCCAAGCCGGCCGTGGTAGTTACCGGTGATCGACGCTATTGAATTACTCAAAAGCAATCGTCATAGTGCTACTGAATATCAATTCACCAATATTGAAATCAAGTAGATTATCGTGTAAAGTGAAAATTTTGTGATCAAGCAATTGTCTCAACAATCGTAGTGTTAGAACGTTGATTCAAACAATTATTCTAACACTGATCGCTTCTCTAAACTAGTCTAAACGAAATAAGTGAAACTTTGTTTAAAATGCGCAGAATTCGCGTGACGTTTTACGATGATACGTCGTTTTAGATTTGCATACATGCATATATAACAAAAGATTAAATAAATAAATATTAGTTTGAAGCGTATAAATAGAATTGATAGTTTGTTTCTGCGCGTATTCCGAGTAAACAAACGGTAGGTAGCATTCCCTATCATGTAAATACAATTTACAAACTATATACAGACCTTGCGAGAACCAGACTACTTCCTGGTAGCCACCTGACGGCTCACTATCAAACGACAAATCGCCTGCAGCGTCATCGGTGTGCGCGAAACGGAAACACAATTTACCCGCACACTACAAAGGCACTGTACGCACGTTGATTTCGGTCATTTCGCCTGGTGATTCCGAGCGAGTAACTACGGAGGGACCTAGCATCAAAACAATTGTGCCAAAATATCGTGAGCGGTGATCACTCGTACGCTGGTTGCGTTTAATAATTATAACTACAGTAACAGTACCCGAAGTATTTTAAAAATCGTACAGAATGGCAGACTATATTATCGGCAATACGAAACCGGCAGATGTACTATTACCGGATGACGGGCTTTCGGCAGCGCAACTGTTTGCCAACGGTGACGGACTTACATACAATGATTTTATTATCTTGCCGGGATACATTGACTTTACCGCCGACGAAGTTGAGTTAGTGTCGCCGTTAACCAAGAGGATACTCCTCAAGGCGCCTCTGGTTTCATCTCCCATGGACACGGTCACAGAATCCGACATGGCTATTGCCATGGCCCTGTGCGGCGGGATCGGTATAATCCATCACAATTGCACGCCCGAGTACCAAGCCAACGAGGTTCACAAGGTATATTCGAATTCAATTCAAATTGTTTGCCGTTCCTTCGGCAACGGCCGCGCATTTACCCATACCACTCTGTCGACCGCTTATTCGTTTCACAGTCATGTGCGAATACAGGCACGACGTTGATTGATTAAAATTGTTAATTTAATTCATCGGTTAACGCTCACGATTCAAATGGAGAAATTCACTATTGACTGGGGCGATCAATGAAATTAGTCGCCGATTAAAAGTATTACTTCTTAATTGAAATGGAATTGAAACTTTCGTTTCGATTCACTTTTGAATTCTAATCATAAAATCGGATTTCTAGGCAGATCTCTTTTTGTTAAAAAGTTCCATTAGGTCATTAGTGCATTTATTTTAATCTTGTTTATGCTTAGCTTCCTGTATATGTTGCGTGGGAGAAGATAAGAATAGATCTTTCGAATGTTAGAACTGTTTTAATTGTTTATAACATTATCATTACATGGTAGACATTTTTTTTTTATTGTGCTTCTAGGTAAAAAAATATAAACATGGATTCATTAGAGACCCGGTTGTCCTGTCACCTAATCACATAGTCAGTGATGTTTTAAATGTTAAATCCGAGCATGGTTTCTGCGGTGTTCCTATCACGGATACAGGAAAGGTTGGGGGTAAATTGTTGGGTATTGTCACATCTAGGGATATTGACTTTCTGGAGAGTTCTCCGAATCAACAGTTGACAAAATTAGAAACGATCATGACAAAGTTGGATAAATTGATCACGGCAACTGCTGGTGTGACACTGCAAGAAGCGAACGTGATCCTTGAGAAGTCCAAGAAAGGAAAGCTTCCAATTGTCAATGATAAAGGAGAACTGGTATCTCTGATGGCAAGAACAGATCTAAAGAAAAATCGTAGTTACCCAAACGCTAGTAAAGATGAGAATAAACAATTGTTAGTCGGCGCTGCTATTGGTACCCGTAATTCGGACAAACAGAGATTGCAACTTCTTGCTGCAGCAGGAGTTGACGTAATTGTCCTGGATTCTTCTCAAGGCAACTCTAAATACCAGATAGACATGATAAAGTACATAAAGTCTGAGTACCCCGAGCTGCAAGTAATTGCTGGTAATGTTGTAACTACTTTGCAAGCAAAAAATCTTATTGAAGCTGGCGCTGATGCTCTGCGCGTTGGAATGGGCTCCGGCTCTATCTGTATAACTCAGGAAGTCATGGCTGTTGGGAGACCTCAAGCAACCGCTGTATATAAAGTTTCAGAGTATGCGAGGAGGTTCAGGGTACCTGTTATAGCAGACGGTGGCATTCAATCAATTGGACACATTATTAAAGGTCTGAGTTTGGGTGCCAGTACAGTTATGATGGGATCGCTGTTAGCTGGAACTTCAGAGGCACCAGGCGAATACTTCTTTAGTGATGGCGTACGTCTTAAAAAATATAGAGGAATGGGCTCCTTAGAAGCCATGAATAGGAAAGATGCACATGGGTCTGCAATGGACAGATACTTTCATAATGAAATGGACAAGATGAAAGTAGCTCAAGGTGTTAGTGGTTCAATAGTAGACAAAGGAACTGTGTTAAAATTCTTGCCTTATTTGCAATGCGGCATCAAACATGGATGCCAAGACATAGGAGCTAGATCTATCTCTGCTTTACGATCCATGATGTACAGTGGAGATTTGAAATTCGAAAGGAGAACACATTCTGCTCAGCAAGAAGGCAATGTTCACGGTCTTTTCTCGTACGAGAAAAGACTATTTTAATTAGGTAAATATTAAAAATAAGCAACTTGAAAAGGTACCTGCATTTAATTGCATATAATTTGTCAATTTTAAAAACACTGTTTCTCGAATTCTATGATGTTGTCAAATCATGTTAACTTATATTCGATCAAAGGAATAGAAGTTATTTCTTAATAGTGGACAAGTGAGATGTATTTTACAATTATCATACATAACACAATTCATTGTAAACTTTAACTAGAATTCTATGTACAAATTGTTTTGCCATGTACTTATATATTCCTTCATTTGAAGTATACTATCCGTGGAAGTATGAAATTATATGAAAAATTTGAGTTACCTAGTTCCTGTAACGTTTCGACGAATTGCCACATGTATGTACATAATATATATCATCCTTTAAGTAGGTTAATCAGTTTACAAATTACACAACCAAATTACCATAACTACTACTGTATGCGGAAACACGTTGCAACTGTACAGTACCGAGATATTTTTTTCTTGCTGCATTCACTGTACCTGACTTATATTTCGAAAAATGTACAACTATTAAGGAACCTCTAAAATTGATAATTAAAATTTCTAATGAATTCCTAATGAAAGTCTTTAAATCTTGTAAGAGAACTACTTTTTGAATATTAATAATGCGGCAAGAGAAATATAATGTTAGCATGTAAACAATTTTAGCAGAAAAAAAGAAATGCCAAACTGTGGGATCATTAAAAAGTAGATAGTTGGTTAGTATAATTAATTGTCAGCTGATGATTCATTCCTACTCCGTGATAGAAAGAGAGAGAGAGAGAGAAAGAAACAATTTCCTAGACTTCTATGTTAATTTGTCATGTATTTTTAATGTAAACTATCAAAATTATATTTTTATGATCCTGGTTTAATATGAGCTATCTTTTCAAGATAATAAACTTAGGTCCGAATATTTAAGCTAAGTCAATTAATTTTGTAATTTTGAATACACTGATTAACGAAAGTATATTATCCCATTCTTCTATTATATTTCACTTCCAAATTTTATACAAGTATTGTTAAAACAAATTGTATATTTCGAAATAAACCCAATACTGACGTTGGAAAGTACCTACTGCGTCTCATCATTATAATTACGTTACGTGTGTGTGTGTATTCCTCATCCAAGGTTGCCTAGATTAATAGCAAGACTGTAAGACTATTATTTAGTTTCCATTGCGTATTCTCGCAGGTATATATATTGATTCAAATCTCGCGCACTTTTCGAACATAACCTAAACCCGACGTTAACCAATACAAAAAATACAGAGGCTAGACGTGGATAAAGTCTGTAACCATGGTTCTGTGTAACGTTCAATGTTTAGAAAAGATTTCAAATTATTTAGATGTGTCTCCATTGCAGTCAGAAATGCGCGAGAATGTGAATAACAGATTTTTATAAAAATTATTTTTGAATCTTGAAGGCGATGCCCGTTATCGTTTCCGAAACACGTCATTTCATTCTTTTATTTTTAGGTAGTTGTTAGTAGAGAAAAAACATCTAACAAAACGATCGAAGGGTTTGGCACAATAATTCAATCGTTAATCAAGAATTCTAAATGCCCTGACATACTTGGTAATAACAAGGAAGCGGAAGCTTTATCGCGCCAGTGGCTCGAGTATGCTGTAGTCTGTATTAATTATGCTGACTCTCCCGCTAACGCGAAAAGGATTTTACAGGTAATATTGATCTACTTATTTATGTAACTGTAATGAAAGAGAATAGAAGTTGCATAAAGTGCAAGCTCGTTAATTACATTTGATCATTATAGGAACTAAATGTTGCTCTGAGAGACAACACATACCTAACTGGAACAAAGAAAACCATTGCTGACATAACATTGTATTATGTCTTACATTCGATAATGGTAATAAAAATGAACAGTATATAATATAAGTAGGACACAGGAATCCTTAGTAGATTACACGGATCAATCTAATCTCTTTAACCTTCTTCTTTCTGTTGCAGCAAGAATTGACACACCAGGAGAAGGCTCAATACGTGCATGTGTCAAGGTGGTTTGACAACATGCAACAAGAGAAAAAATTAAGACAGCAACTAAACATGATTTCTTTTGATCTTTTACACCTATTCTTATGAGTTCAAAATACATATGCAATCGTGGTATAATTGTGTTCAACAAATTTTACCTTTCCTAGTTTCTCTACTCCATTACTATTCATTCTATCCATTGGAAACGAAATCCAAGTTGTAACTGTATTTCTATGACTCGATCTTATCAAACGTTGTTTAAACATATTTACATGTTTCTAACTGATATGATTATGATGCCGGTATTGCACTAATAAGTACCGAAACTCTGATATAATACCGGCATTTTCAAGAAAAATTTGTATTGATGTCGCAACATTCTACGTATAAAATATGTCAACTATTATAAAATGTAATATCGTATTCTTTTCCACTCGTAAACATAGTACCGCCGACGAGATACTATTCAAGCCCCTGTGCTATTCAGCGAAGCCAAAAGCCAAAAGTGGGCCCAGGTGGGTCTGAGGATATCGTGGAAAACAGTGACCTGAAATACCAACATCGCTAAAAGTTATCCCCGCGCCCACTTATGCCCACTAGTATCACCGACGAGATACTGTTAAAGACTGCACCGACGAGTTACTCGTGTTACTCATATCTCGTCGGTGAAGACTGCCAGCCTTATGGGAGATCGTGTCACTCGAATAATTCGGTGTTTTCTTACGCCCTCTAGGATGTATTCTGGCTGGAGTAAGAAACAGAAGGCCATCGATGTGATCTCGGTCGGTGCAGAAGGCCACTGAGAAGATTCTCATCGGTGACACCGACGAGATACTGTTAAAGACTGCCAGCCTTACGGAACTACGTGTCTCGCGAATATTTCAGTGTTCTCTTACGCCCTCTAGGATATATTCTGACTGGAGTGAGAAACAGAAGCACCGACGACATTTCGTCGGTGCAGAAGACCACTGAGGAGACATTCTTGTCGCGACGCGTCGGTGAGAAGACGAATCGTCACGAAACCATATCGGTTATCATCAAATGTTAGATGCCATATTTCAGACGATGTTTTGGTGTTGGGTTTTAAGGTTTAAAATATTAAAAGCAAAAGTAATAGAAGAACAAGAACAAAAAATTCATAGAAATATTGTACGTAACAAAGTATTGAAGCATAATTTTAGGAAAATCTAAAATTCCTACTTCAAATTTCATATCAGATACCTGAATTTTTAATTTAAAAATATTTCATAAATGAGCATTATTTCTTTACACCTTTTTTTATACATAAATGTTCCAAGAATCGATCTGTGGAAACAGATATATCTAGAAAAATGGAATAACTTTTGTTTGACATATTGTTCCGAACAATAAAGGTTCGATAAAGAATTACGTTGATAAATTAATATGTTTAAAAAAATGCACAGAATTTGACAGTAAAGTTTCATCTTCAACTTTAATAACAAATTGATATATATTCAGTTACAATTGAATGTAGGTTTAGAAACTATGTTTTGTTATGAATATTTTAATATACATGCAGATCTTACACATTTTGATTATCGGACTTTTCTCCATTAGACGACACACTGTGCTACGTGGAAAACATCCGTGGAAAAATAGCGGTAGTCCTAAGTGGACGTGCCCAAAGCTTGTTCTGACATTTCGTTCCGCTTAGCCTCTTCGCGTAGAAAACATATACAACCGTCCCCTCGCGAAGAGAGAAAGTATAGGAACGTCTAGACATTCGAATCGCTGACAAATATAATATAATTGTAGGAGCAGAGATAGACAAGTTTTTATTGAATTAAGAATTTCAAATAGCGAATAAGAGATAAAAAAATCATTTGTATCAAATAAAAATAATTCTGGTTATCTCTATTCAACGCATGAAGAATAATGTTTTCATCTGCCTATTTCACCATGAAACTATTCATTTTCATCTGTATCTTTATTGGACGGTTTATTCGACTTCGAATAATCTTCTGAGCCGCGTTCGAATGCTGTAGGAAGGACCGAGCACCCGAGTAGTCAAAGAATGGAACGCGCGCGTTACAATGTTGTATCGGGCGACAGCCTTTATGGGTAGGAACCGACGCCAACACTCGAGGCCCTGAGACCTGAGGCTGACAAGCGGAAGCCACAGTTGATGGGTCACGGATTTTTCTGAAACTTGCAGTATTTGAAGATGTCATCTCCAAATGTAATTTGGCAAAGCAGTAGCGCGCGCTTCTCAATATTTTCCGAGAAAATTACATTTCCACCGTTCCACGTTCATAAGGAGTTCGTGTTAAAAGGTTTATAAGAAGATGAGTAGCCGAGGGCGTAGCGAGGAATACTAGTAATCGGTAGGTTGCTGGTTCGAGTCTCGCTGTCGATATTTTTTTTCTTTCTAGAAATTGATACCCCTCCCTCAATTTTAAGTCTAAAATATATTATTTGTAAGTTATTTTTATTTTTTCAGTAGAAAATGCATGTTTTTTATTTGTGGGCGTTGGGAAATAATTCGAACATAAAAATAATACAGAATGTTATATTTACTTTATTATTGAAAATTCTCTCTGTATTAATTACATGATATTCGATTACGTGATATTCGTCATAAAAACATGGAAAACAATAATTTTTGCGGCATCTAGCACACACTATAAATGCAGCGTTCGTACAAGAGCACCCTTTTTTGAGGACGTCTACCGGAAAACATGCTTCATTCACATTTACATTTGTAAACGCTGCATTTATAGTGTGTGCTAGATGCCGCAAAAATTATTGTTTCTATATTTAGTTTCTATATTCTTTATTTTATCTAATTTTTATTTAATATAGCATGTAATTAATACAGAGAGGGAGTTGCAAGGAGTTTCAAGGAATTTCAAGGAATTTCAAGGAGTTTCAAGGTTTTTCTCGAATATCTTCGATGCATTGCATCGAAGACTGTGTGAGACAAAGTCTGTAGGTCTTTACATCCTGCGTATTTTATGTCTCTTCACATTTTCTCGTACAATCACTGACTCCTTCCTAACTCCTTCAAGGAGTTTCAAGGAATTTCAAGGAGTTTCAAAGAATTTCAAGGAGTTTCAAGGAGTTTCAAGGAGTTTCAAGGAGTTTCAAGGAGTTTCAAGGAGTTTCAAGGAGTCTCAAGGAGTTTCAAGGAATTTCAAGGAGTTTCAAAGAGTTTCAAGGAGTTTCAAGGAGTTTTAAGGAGTTTCAAGGAGTTTCAAGGAGTTTCAAGGAGTTTCAAGGAGTTTCAAGGAGTTTCAAGGAGTTTCAAGGAGTTTCAAGAAGTTTCAAGGAGTTTCACGGAGTTTCAAAGAGTTACGTAATGGCAACCGTCTCTAGATTTTGAGCACATTTTATTTGCAATAAGAAATAAAAAAACATACATAAAATATGAGGATTTATTCATGAATGTAATAATGATTTTATTCGGTAAACAATTATGCAGTAGTAGGATCGAATAAATCTGTAACGTTATTTATTATTCGAAATAATTTCGGGACACACACACATTTACTGCCACGATTCTTGACTTCACTCTCTAGACTGCACTCACACATTTAATCATACACATACACATCGCTGGTGCCTGTCGAGTGTCGAGTCGAGTCGCTGTCGATGACGCGATGTCATTCGATTTCTTTTATTCGCTCGCTGGCCTATTCGAATAAATTTTTATTCGCTGGGCTTTACGAATAAATTTTTATTCGCCGGGCTATTCGAATAAATTCTTATTCGCTGGGTTATTCGAATAAAAATTCATTCGAATAAAAATTTATTCGAATAAAAATTTATTCGTTATTTCGAATAAAGTCACTTTATTCGCAATTTTTATTCTCTGGGTTATTCGAATGAAATTTCATTCGAATAACGCCCAACTCTGGCCTCAGGGCCTCGAGTGTCGGCGTCGGTTCCTACCCATAAAGGCTGCCGGCGTGTGCCGTGCCGCCGGCTGCGCTTATTCTCGGTCTCTATTCGCTGCCGTCATTTAGAATAACGAATAACGAATAAAAATCCCGGGATTTATTCGTGAATAACGAATAACGATTTATTCATTCGCAAGCTACGATTAATTCTCGGCGAATAAAATCGTTATTCGTTATTCTCGAATAAATCCCGGGATTTATTAAACAATTATTTCAACAATAAATTGTTATTGAAATACTAATTAAAATAATGAATATAGAAACACATTTCTATACATTATAAAAATTTATTTATTTAAACAATTATTTTAGCAATACATTGGAATTGAAATAATAATTTCAATAATGAATATAGAAACAAATTATTAAAATGTATTTATTTAAATATTGTTTGAATTATAAATAACGATTATTACGGAATATTTTTCGTTTACGAATCATTGTTTTATAAATATCGCAATAATTTTCAAATTAATTTTAAATTCCAATACCTTTTTAGAATATTACGTGGTAATTACTTTCATTTTTCCTACATCTATACACTGTCGATTATAAAACAATAATTATAATAACAATTAATAAATAAAAATAAATAAAAACAATAATACAATGGTGAACAATAAGGGAAATACGAAAACAATAAGAGTGCGTAATGAAATTATACAATAAAAAGTAATTTTTTTTCTAAGAATTACAGAATGGGTAATGTCAGCAGTCTACATTTATTTATTATCTGCGGTACTAAATCTATTTACCTACGCCACTGATGCAGTTTTACGTGGTTCACGAACAAATGATCTATTTAGTTAGAGAGCGCTGAACCACCAACTGTATCTCGTCGGTGGTGGAACTTTTAGCGATGTGGTCTTTCAGATCACTGTAATTTCCACCGTTATCTCCCCGCCCATTTCGCCCACTTACCATCCCGCGGAATAACACAGGGGCTGGCAGTCTTTAACAGTATCTCGTCGGTGTCGGTGAGAAGGCAAATCGTTACGGAACCATATTGACACCGACGAGAGACTGTTAGCATCTCGTAACGTATTACATATAAGTTAAACAGATATTTCAGACTATGTTTTAGTGTTGGTTTTTAAGGTTTACAATATTAAAAGCAAAACTCAAGCACAAAGAATTCCTAGAAATATTGTACATAATTAAGAAATTGAAGATTATTTTAGGAAAATCCACAATTCCGACTTTAAATTTTATATGAGATATCTCAATTTGTAATTCCAAAATATTTCATAAACGAGAATTATATTATATATTACTTTTTCATACATAAATGTTCAAAGAATCAATCTGTGGGAACAGAAATATGTTGAAAAACACAGTAAGATTAAGAGTTAGATCAAGATTTTACTGCAAAAAATTAGATGGCAACTTCACTTTGCACGTTTTCTTGACTCCGACACAGTCTTCTACCGTATCAGATACCTTGCTAGTATGTACCAAATCGGTTGGTACGGGAATTCGCGGTAGATTATACTATTATACAATATACTATATTATGTGCAGCAACCTCCTCGTGGTAAGACCTGGGCAATCGGTATTACCCTCTATCTGTAAGAACATCTAGTATCTTATGAATAGAGGGTAATATCGAGCTAATAGCTGCACTTTTAATAAATATGTTTATTTTCAATAAATTCTATTCCTATTCCTATTCTCTTCCATAATATTTTGCAATCTACCTTCAGAACAAGATATATGTATTATTCAAGCTGGTTCACCCCGGGCACCGACGAGATACTGTTAAATGTGGTGCCCCAAGGTGGTTCGGAACCCACCTTAATAATAAACTATAGGTCCCGCTGAAATTAGACGATAGTGAGAGTGGAAAGAGGGGAGAGTGGTAAATGGATTTGAAACCCCGAGGGGACCAAATATCATTACTTTAACTTTTTTTTAACTAACAAATTTTTGACATATATACGTTAAGTAGTACTTTTTTTATAGATACTAAACAGCTGCATCGATTGGTGCATAAAAAGTTTTTATTAAAAACATGTGGTTCCATTTAAAAAATCAAAGTTGACCTTTCTAAGTCCTTGACGTGTCAAAATTGTCCGTCGGCGGACAGTCCGCGTACAGTCCGGATACCCTTTTTAAAATTAGACCACACGACTTGACTTTTAGCAATTAGAATTAGAAGCATTGATTTACAAAATGACATGTAAAAGAGATTTTATAAAAATTACAATTAGTACGAATTACATGAAAAAATAAAAGACTTCTTAAAAAATTTTTATTTCAAATCCGCAATGAAAATTTAAAATATGTGTCTACATCTGCGTTAACGATACACGTACTGAAAATTTCATTAAAATCGGTTGACGCAGAAGAAAACAACACGCATAGAAAGCAGGGATCTTGAAAACTGTTATGAAAACCGAGATGATATTATAACTGTTACGAGAATATCGGTTCTGGTTTTATCGGTTACGGTTCCGGTTTCGGTTCTGTCATTTTGAATTCCGTTCGAATTGTGTTCGGCATTATATATTTATTATTTAAGTTCATTGTATTTATAATGTAAACAATTGTTACATACATTTTTTATAATTTGTTTCTATAATCCATATTTTCCAATAATTTCTTGTTAAAATAATTGTTTAAATAAATTATTATGGGGATAATAATTCAAATAATAAATATAGAAATAATAAAAATATATTTATTCAAACAATTACTTTAAGAATAAACTATTATTGAGATAATAGTTCAAATAATAAATATAGAAACAATTTATAAAATTTATTTCTTTGAACAATTATTTCAACAATAAATTGTTATTGAAATAGTAATTGAAATAATGAATATAGAAACAAATTTCTATACATTATAAAAATTTATTTATTTAAACAATTATTTTAACAATGCATTAGTATTGAAATAATAATTTCAATAATGAATATAGAAACAAATTATTAAAATGTATTTATTTTAAAATTGTTTGAATTATAAATAACAATAAATAACGATTATTACAGAATATTTTTCGTTTACGAATCATTGTTTTATAAATATCGCAATAATTTTCAAATTAATTTTAAATTCCAATATTTTTTTAGAATATTACGTGATAATTACTTTCATTTTTCCTACATCTATACACTGTCGATTCTAAAGCAATAATTACAATGGTGAACAATAAGGGACATAAGAAAACAATAAGAGTGCGTAATGAAATTATACAATAAAAAGTAATCTTTTTTCTAAGAATTACAGAATGGGTAATGTCAGCATTCTACATTTATTTATTACCTGCGGTACTAAATCTATTTACCTACGCCACTGACGCCACTTTACGTGGTTCACGAACATATGATCTATTTAGGTAGAGAGCGCTGAACCACCAACTGTATCTCGACGGTGGTGGAACTTTTAGCGATGTGGTCTTTCAGATCACTGTAAGTTCCACGTTATCCCCGCGCTCATTTCGTCCACTTACCGTCCCGCGGAATAGCACGGGCGCCGGCAGTCTTTAACAGTATCTCGTCGGTGCTAATATATATACATACTTCAAACTAATGCTCTAGTTTCCATATTTACTATTTTTGTCTTAACTTTCTTTTAAAATAAGTACTTGCAAGTCGAATAAAACAAGCCTGATTGTGCTTGCATTCTTTAAAAGAAATTGCCGAAGTGGACGGTTCGATTTTGATTTTGAAAAAATTCTCAGTTCCCTTACCAGCAATGGGAAAAACAATGGATCGATTGCATTGTTGCGATTCTCATAGCTGTCGATAGATGACGTTAGACCGGCATTTGTGCCGTAAAGAACCAAAGATGTCCGTCACGTCTGATTTCAGTCCAAGATCTGTGTAGTCCTTGGACCGACGCGACTAGGACAGCGGTTTTCCTTTCGTTATGAGAGATGTTTGAGTGGATTTCACGGTCGTCTGTGCGCGCGTTCACGACGGAAAATGCGGAATTTTCACGGGCACCGCATCTGATAACGCGTGCGCATTCAGGATACTCGAGTACCGAGCAATTCTAACCGCCGTCGCCTAATTATTTTGGCCTAATCGTACCGCGGGTACTCGTTCGTTTTTTTGCTGTCGAACTCGTCGAGCGCTGTCACGTCTGAAAGAATTGCACAATAAACGTCGTCGAGATGGCTGATGACACGAGTGTACGCGTCGCCGTACGGTAAGTATCCCCGAACAACTATACTTCTCGTTCTCCAACAAATTTTGAACGAAAACGTTCCTCCTGAGTGCGGACCGCATAATCGCGGACTAAGACGTTTTACGTGGTGACAGGAGCCGCCGCCAGCAATATTTCGTCGATTATAATCCGGGGAACGCCCGCGAAATATCGTTCGAATTCAAAGCGCGATCATTTGCTTTTTAATTATCGTTCTATTTCGTGGGCGATCTGCATATAGTGTCGCGGGACATGTTTGCCCGGTATATCTTATCTGGCCCCCTCGTTTTTTTTTTAATTTTTTTGCACTGATACACCGCGCTGCTACCAGTTCGATCATTAGAATTGTGAAACGTATCGGCCCGTGTGTCACACTTTCACGATTTTAGAAAATTCTACTATCTAGACCGTTTCGCAATTTTGAAAGGGTTCCGGGTTTCTCGTAGCTGAATAATTACAATGCGGATTGCGACGTTTCGCACGCGGTGATTCGGATCGAAGACGCTGCACGGCTATTATGCATATACATAGTTCTGAATATTCACATCAAAACACGCCACCACTATCAAATCTTTATCTCCGTTTTTTCCTTTTGTGCGTCGAGCGATTTTTCGCGGCGAAGTACGTTTTTTCTACGCAGCGGCTCGATGCAAACTTAAATCACATAATATCTCCTTTTAAAGAGTTGGATGCGTAGGCATCATTACCGGTTGTATAATGCATGCATATCTCGATTCCCGATGAATGAATTTTTCCCCTTCCACCGCGACGTTCCCCTTCGTTTTTTATTGCGTAATCCCATAATATCCGTTTGTTTGTATTTCCTTTTTGCACCTGTTCATCTCTGTTTTTATTTATCTCGTGTCGCGTATCCTCCCTTTCCCACCTTTCAGTGGTTCTCGCGGGGTTTCCGTGAATGACACCTGATAACAGCTGATGCACACAGTGCAGGCTGTATATCTCCACGTAATATGCCTCTCGTATAGCTACACCGGTCGATTGTGCTACGTATGCATAAGTTATAAACAATCGAAGTATGACTAAATCGAGTCCGAACTCGACATTAAATATTAAACAATATTCGTCGATATTTCGCTGAAAAATGTTGAAAGTACCGGAAATATCACGTATCATCGATTTATTTATTCAAATATTTTCGAAATTTTTTATATTCAAAAAGTTATTTAACACTAAACCAACAATGATTTAACAACTATTGAAATTGTAAAGGTGTTAAATATAAATAAATTTAATGTTGTTATTTTTATAATACTATATGCATCAGTCACTTTTGATGGTCGGTAGGTTTAGTGTTAAGAAATTTTAAAAAATCATGCAATGTAATATTTTTTCGAAATTAGTCCAACAAGAAACCACTTGTACTCCCCTCGAAACGATCGATTGATTTATAATTGAAATCAGAATGCTATTTCTACTATGTAAATGAATGTTTTGTTCTTAACCGCAGAATAAGGCCTCAGGTAGCGCGTGAAGTGATCGACATGTGTAGAATATGCACTCAAGTCCCTCCAGGAGAACCCCAGGTCTTTCTTGGACCAGACAAGGCCTTCACGTACGATTATGTTTTTGATACGGGCATTGGCCAAAGCACAATTTACGATACATGTGTTGCACGATTGGTAGAAGGTGCTTTGGACGGATACAATGCAACAGTCCTTGCTTACGGTCAGACTGGTTCTGGCAAAACTTACTCAATGGGTACAGGGTTTGATGTGGAAGTCGAGGAATCTGTTGTTGGCATAATTCCTAGAGCAATTAAGCATTTGTTCGATGGAATAGAGGAGAAGCAACAGCATGCTAGGGACCGTGCACAAATGCCTCCTGAATTTAAAGTATGTAATAGTCTTTACTATATCTTGAGCTACTTCATTTTTCCGATATTATAATTCATAATATTCCAACAGATTACTGCACAATTTTTGGAGCTGTACAATGAAGACTTGAAAGATCTGTTGGAGCCAGGTGGACCGAGAGGTGGTGCTCGCATTCACGAAGACACATCTGGAAACATTCATTTAGCTGGCGTTGAAGCACGTATTGTAACCAGTTTGGAACAAGCGTTGGACTATTTACGATTAGGGGCACTATCGCGCACAACTGGATCCACACAAATGAACACACAGTCGTCGAGATCACACGCAATATTTACGTTATACATAAGGCAGCAAAGATGCATCAAAGTGGAAGATCCAGACGCCGACATCGACACAAGCGGAACGGAACCGGCGAATGAGTTCGAAACGTTAACTGCGAAATTTCATTTTGTAGATTTAGCTGGCTCGGAAAGATTAAAAAGAACTGGGGCTACAGGAGATAGAGCAAAGGAAGGAATATCTATAAATTGTGGATTGGTATGGTGTTTGATGGCGCTTCCACTTGAAGGAAATAGTATTTCAACTTTAAATAATTATTCCTTTCTGATTTACATACTCTAGTTGGCCTTGGGTAACGTGATTTCTGCACTCGGTGACAAAACAAAGAAAGCTTTACATGTACCGTATAGAGATTCCAAATTAACTAGGCTACTTCAAGACTCTCTTGGAGGTAGTGTAGTACCTATTATACGCGAAGCTCGAGAACCTTAATACGTTCACGACCAATATCACGTATGTGTGACAATCACAACATTTTTTTCCATATTTTACGAGAGATTGCCTTTGATAGAATATTGCAACTATGAAGGCTATTGCTAAAATAAATGGCGGTCGCGAACGTGTTAAATATCTTGCTTGCATGCATTGAACCAGTGTGTTAACTAAAATTGTGCTTGATTCTTCCAGGGAATAGTCAGACTGTTATGATAGCCTGTGTATCACCAAGTGACAGAGATTTTATGGAGACTCTAAGCACGTTGAAATACGCGAACAGAGCGAGAAATATAAAGAACAAAGTTACAATTAATCAAGATAAGAGTTCGAGAACAATAGCTTCTTTGCGAAGAGAGATACAACAACTTCACTTAGAATTGATGGAGTATAGACAAGGTGTGTGTGCATAAGATACGAAATCATTAAAACATTATTGAACATACAGGATGTTCGTGCCACTGCTAGTTAGCATTATTCTTGCAAGTAATAAATATTAAAAGACAATGAAAGAAGAAAAATGAATACTGTTTCCTGCAAGAAAAAAGAAAGGCTTGTTGCTTGGAAACAACTATAACTTTTTCGTCTTTCATTTTTTTCTAATATTTATTATTTGCAAGAAAAACGCTGGCCAGCAACAGCCTGAACACCCTGCGTATCGACTGTAATGCTTTACATGTTACCTTAGGCAAAAGAGTTGTTGGTGAAGACGGCGTTAACGATGCCTGGCACGAAAATCAGATGTTGAACAGTGAGCTACAAAGTCTACGTACTAGAGTCAAAGCTCTTTCAGAAACAGTTGAGGCATTAACTGCGAAGAACGTTCTTCTGCTGGCAGAAAAGGCTGCTGGTCAGTGGGTATCGTCTACAGGTGGAAACGGTGACGTAACGAGTTTAGTGCAAGGGTATGTTCAAGAAATAGAGGAGCTAAGAGCACGCCTCTTGGAGGCGGAGGCTATGTATCAACAGTTAAAGAAGCGGCAGATGCAGGTACATTAAAATTCACATATCAATTCAGTAAAAGTTCCACTAACTAATTTGGATAATCGAGGTTCTACTAAATTGTGGATTAAACAGCTAGTCATTTCACAGTGTAATTTTTACTTCGTATAGGTGAATGCAGCGAATCCATATGGTGATTCTGGATATGTATTTCAAAGTGATTCTACATCAGTATTAAACGACGCCAAAAAGGACGTGCAGAAGGAGATCGAAACGTTGACCGCGTTGAAAGAACAGCAATCGTATAGCGGTAGCACTGCCAATAAAGAGGAAGGAGAAGGCGATGATACGGAGGTTGGCCAGGAGTCAGCGAGCGAGGATGATTCGGATAATGATTCCGACAGGAAAGGTATAACCCAAGAAATATCGAGATAAAATCGTTCGAATGAACATACTCGTAATAGGCGTTCGATATTTTGCAGAAGAAGATGAAGAGGAGGCAGCTATGGGTCGTGAGTTGGAAGCTCTAACATCGGACATCGACATGAAACAGCGGTTGATCCAGGAGTTGGAGCTCTCTCAACGACGGCTACAGACTATGAAGCAGCATTACGAGGACAAGCTCACGCAGTTGCAGGCTCGCATCAAAGACACACAAGAGGAAAGGGACAAGGTATTACACTCTCTGCAGCAACAGCCAACACCACCGACGGAGAAAGTGAAGAAACTACGCGACGAGTACGAAAAGAAGCTAACCGCGATGCAGAAAGAAGTACGACTCTTGCAATCTGCTAAAAAGGAGCACGCGAGGCTATTGAAGAGTCAGTCTCAAAACGAGAATAGATTAAAAGGATTGCGAAACGAACTTGCGGAGATGAAGAGAGCTAAGGTGAAGCTATTGAACAAAATGCGAGAGGAGGCTCAGAGGCACAAGGAGAACGAGTTGAGGCGAAACAGAGAAATAGCTCAATTGCGTAAAGAGACCAGGAAGAATGCAAACATGATCAGGACTCTGGAAGCTGACAAGAGAATGAAAGAGGTGGTGTTGAGGCGTAAGCAAGAAGAGGTCACAGCGCTCAGGAAACGAGATAGAGGTCTCAGTCAGAAGGTGGCAGGTCGGACGCCACCTAAACCGGTTAATCCGAAAGCGTTGAAGCAGAGGTGGCAGACGTTCGAACGAACAATTGCGAAACAAGCGTTGGCTAAGCAGGCGGCTGCAGAAACAGAGAGAGAAATGGAAAGACTACTTCAGGAACGCGAGGAACTAGGCAGAGAGCTCGAGAAGCTTCAGAAACACAGGAACGATTTAACGAACAGAAGAGGAGACCCGAGCGACGTTGACGAAGAGATCGACAATGTAAAAAGTAAAATTAGTTATTTGCAGGTAAGTATCTTTTCTCGTATCATGTATCGCAGTGTCTGCTGTGTTCTTCAAGATGTTCTCCACAGGATAGCATTTCCGAATGCCAACGAGACATGATGGAAGTAGGCGATGGAGAAACAGAGGGTGAACCAGGTGTCGAAGCTCTCATATCCACGGTTCAAACTGTGGACGAGGCTCAATACTTGTTGCAAAGAATGCTGGCTTTCACCGTGGAACAAAGTTGCGTGGCAGCTCAAAAGCAGCTCGAGGTTCGAGACATGGAGTCTCGGCTAAACCAAGTCGCGCAGGAAAGCGATGTGCAACATCAGTTGTTGGAGCATGTACTGAGAGACAGAGATCTTCTATCCCTCACGAATAGTCATCACAATAATACCATGAACTACAGCCCTCCGAGCTCACGGAGCTCCTCACCGGACAAGTAAGTTGCCTAATGCTTCTTTGTTAATACCCCTAATAGTTACCGTACATTGGTAATTGCATGTCATTAATATTTCAATTGTAATTTGAAACATCAGCGAAACTTATAGTCAAGTGATAATGGGAGAAGAAAGACAACGTAATAATAAAGTTAGGCGGAGAACCACGCAGCCTCAAGAACTTCTTTACGGAGTGCAAGCAAATCAAGACAATATAAAGACAGAGGAACAAAGTCAGAACCATAATCATCCACTTACGAGGGTACCCAGTGCGCCAGGTAGTTTGAAGTGAGTATGAATTCGTATAAAAAAGGAAAGGTTATAGGCAGATAGAATTTAAATCAAATATGTTGAATATAATTTAACCAATATTCTCGTTGACCAGAGGACTGGTATTGACAAGAAGCCAGCACAATATTATCGGAGGATCCCCTACCTTAAGTCGACGCGATAGTACATCACCAAGGCCGCTCCGACGACCATTACATCCTGGTGGAGGCTCCATGTGAGTGATAATCCTGCAGCACATCTTTATATTTGTATTTCTTACATATCTCTGTCTTGACGCTCTGTTCTACGCACTACTGGCCAAATTCTTTTCTTAAAGAAAGATGTGTATCATTCGAAACAAGTGCATTTATCGGTGTCTTCACCAAAATGATTACAATTGTATCGTCCCTTGAACTGTAGCCAAAAGAAAGTCGGATTATTACGATGCAAAATGTCTTTGTCGCAAGTATTGCGGTACAAATGAAAATATTCAGAAAGCTAATATATTAATTCATTAATAATAAATAGTTGTTTTATAATTTTACATAGGGAGAATTCAAATCATTCGGTTCTGTTTAAGTTAACGAATCGTCAAGTAAGGTTACTAACTCAAACAAAAATTGTTATCTTAAGACGAAGGATATAATTTATAGAAAAATTGATGAATTGTTCAAAATTTCTTTCTAATCGTTTGTTTATTCTCGGGCAAGTTGCTGATAACGATGATATATTGTTTCGCAATTATTACAGGTGTTCAAATAAGTTTGACCTAACAAAGTACAATTTAATGTATTATATTTATATATATTTCTATGCATTTGCAGTATAAATATGTATAAATGTCACAAAGCTTCGCAAGAAGGTTGACAAAAAATTTGTATATATGTAAGCAGATATTTTGTACACATGTCAGTTAATAAATAAACGCACAAGTACTTAACGTGCACTGTATTACGGCAATACACACTTCAGTGGATCATTGTTTGTTTGTTTGTTAAAATTATTTTACTACCTCATGTAATAAACCACAATGTATGTGTCTAATGATTTCTGATTAATATTCGGTACTCTTTTATACCGATATATTCGGTAATATAAAAGAATTACAAGTATTAATACACTTACCGTTGATCGATGTTTTTACTAATTGAAACGATTTACAACTCTGTCTCAGTGCACTTGCATGATTCAAAATTGTTTCTATCGAACCGAGATAACTTAGCCTGGATTAGAGTAGCCAAGAACCCGGCTAACTAACACGCTAACATAACAAACCCTCAACTAGGGAACAGGTAGCACATACAGATGTATCGTCACCTCCTGGATCACCGACCACTTACCGCCGGTTCAACAGTAGAGAAGAGAATGTATTCTCCAGGCTGACAGCGAGTAGACAACCCGCGTCGACAGACCCGCAGCCTATGAAGGGCATTATTTCTAACTATCAAGGCAAGGTAAAAATATTCAAAGTACAACAAGTTTGTTAGGTACTCATATCAAGTTGGAAACTTTTCAGACGCCACCGCGAGCCGTATTGCAATGCACCCACGTGGCAGAGGGGCATAGTAAAGCTGTTCTAGCTATATGCGCAACAGGAGATCAATTATTCAGTGGATCGAAAGGTATGAGTCACAAAAATCGAAACGAAGAGTATAACCGAATAAGGTGGACAAGATCAATTTAGTTTGGGGACACATTTGATCACCTTATTCTATTATACCCTTTCTTAAGG
>CM052270.1:3902085-3922536 GCA_028455795.1 Lasioglossum marginatum | reverse complement strand
TGAAACGCAAAATTGGTGTTATTATTTTTTCATTGAACTGATCCGAAGCATACTTAATGATTTCAGATAATTATTTATAAAAACCACCCTCCGATAAGTTGACAACATATTGGGTTGGAAAGAAAGTTCGTAGCGTTTTCAAATTAAGAATCGGAGATAAAATTAAGGTATTTATTCATATGTTTATTCAATAACACGAGAAGTTACCTCGATAATGGCAAAGAGTGATAGAACAGAATAGAAAATATGTTATTGAATAAATCTATGAATAAATATCTGAATTTTAGCTTTCAATTTTAATTTACAAACGCTACGAACTTTTGTTCCAACCCAATATTAAAAAATCATCGAGATCGGAAGGTGGTCATTTTTACTACGTTTTTTGTAAATATTTTTCCAATTTAGACTTCACAATGAAGTGTGTGCTTGGGCTCAGTATTTGTAAATACTTTCTTGGATAGAATAACAATCGAATGTTGATTGCAGCTCTGGAGAGGTGAAGCTGTGGCGTATCCCTGATCCCTCAATAACCATGTCCATTTCCGCAGTTTCCCTTTAACTTATTTTTTTATATTGCTGTATATGATGGTTATTTTGCATTTATAGGTTGTTAATGTGGTAATGCGCATGTTTGTCTGAACACATTTTGTAGTTCTCGAAATGCCAACGCGTTTGTCGCCAATTAAAATTATTACCTAACGGTCGACTACTAATAACGACAAAGTTATTTAATATCGCTTGTTCGTCCACATAATTTTTGCATACTCGGAACATTTTGTTCGTTAACGCACTTATATATATTTATGCATTCTCAAGAACTTGCTACAAATTTGCCATTCGATATAATGATAAAACTATGCAAGCCAAAAGTTGACAAATGTAAATTATATATTTACATTGATAATTTATTTTTTCTATTATCGCTTCTATTTGCTGTTAACGATTGATAGATTAGAGTAAGCACCTCTTGTTAAGAGACAGCATCGATTTAAAGTTCCACTCTAATATCTACTGTTCCTATTCTACTCATTTCCATTTCTACCAGAACCGTGTGTATGAAATACTGCTTTTTGAAATGTAACTAAATGCCAGTTTGTAAGTCCATTGATAGTGTGATTGCAGTTGCGAATGTATATCTGTATGTATAAAAAAACGTTTCGTGTTTAATCGAATGAGCTAGTTGGGGGTAACATCCTCGCAAATAATTCATAATTTTTTTTAGATCTATTGAACATGAGTTTAATTTAAATTTTTTATTACTTTGCTTCTATGTTGTTTACACTCCAATTTGGTGCTTTGCATGGTCACCGTATCAACGTGAAGTGACGGAACGGTGAGACTGTGGAGCTACTATAAGAGAGACGCAAGAACTTTCCAGAGAAGCAACTCGTTGAAAAGTTAAAACATCTATTGAAATATTATATTTATTTCGTAACCATGCATTCTTTTTGTGTCTATTTATTTGTTAATTTGTATTAATTTATTACAAAGACAAACCGTGAATAACCAGTGTCCAAGAGTGATAATGCACCTGACTTGTTGCTTGCTGAGATATTAATCTCGATATTTTTTATGTTCCTGAACGTACATGGAGTGTGTTCGTGTTTTTTCTTCTTTTTTTTTGTTTTAATTTAAGTTTTACGCGCGCGTTTTACTGCCTTCTCGCATATAGACTTTCGGATAAGAATAGAATTTATAAGTGAGTGAATTTTAAACGATGAACCAGAAGAATCTTTTCTATGTTAGATAAAAAAATCCAAAGATGTAACAGTTTAAAAATAAAAGTTCAGCGAAGATTACGTGCATTATCGTGAACCGCCTAAGCGTAGGATTTTAACGAATTTACTTAATAAGAATAACTTTGGTATTATCTAGCATTTATTTTATTATGAACATGAAGGTGGTAATAATTATATTTACTCTTAGTACAAACAATAATTGTTGGTTAATACTGTACAGTCTGAGGTCTTTGTAGGTCCCAAATGCTTGATATTGTCAGGGTTGGCTGTTATTTAGTTTTCTTCTAAAAAATTTAAAAACAGTATTATGTCTAATTATGTTTATAATTTATAAAAAGAATAAATGAACTAATAACAGTACGAAACGTTGGTATTATATATACCTCTTCTTCTTTTTGTGTGCCGTCAATGATTCTTGACCACTATCATCTGCACTCTCATCTTCCGATTGACTACTACTACTACTACTCGAAGAACTACTAGATGAACCGCTAGAAGAATCACTAGCAACGCCCGTGTCTTCTTTCACATCTATTGTTTCTGCTAGCGCTGCTAGTTCCGGCTCTTCATCCCTGAGTACTTTTAACCACTTACGTGATAATTTTGGTCTTCCTCGTACCTAAAAAATTTCAATCTAAAAAATTCACAGTCACGGTCGGCACAATAAAAAATAAAAGTGTTCACCTATCCCCCAGTTTACACGATCTTCAAAAGTAGACTGTTAAAAATGAAAATTTATGCTGTGCACATATTTGTACAGTAATTTTTTAGAATCGTTCGTTTGTCAACACCGTGAACTTTAAAAAGGGATAGAAACCAGTTTTCCGTGAAAATTGGTAGATAGGTGTATTCATCTACCAAGTCTTCTCAAGTAAGATAAATTTTGTATGAAACATTTTCTGACGAAATGAAAAAATAACAAGTTCACAATATTTACCGTTTTATGCCACACTACTGGAAAATTGGTACGAGAACAAAAGTTTTGTGTAACTGCTATAGTCTCATCAAGATTTAAAACAACATGCCACCAGCCACCAGGAACGAACACTGTTTCGCCAGGATTTTGTAAAATCTCGATTGGCAAACAGTCCTGTGGCCAAGTGGATAACTTCGTGCGAGGATAGATAATGGAAAACCACGTGATAGCTTCGTCCCTCTGTTTACCACCCTCGGATGCAGACACCTTGAGAAGTTCTCTGGGGGTATGTGTAGGAAATAGGCACCACCGTTTATGTCCTGAAATTAGTGCGTTCCATGCACTGGTCCCTAATGGATCTATGTGAATGCCTGTGCCTGCAATTACATTTGTTCATTAATGTTCTGAATGAACGAAGTGCATTTCCCTAAAGCTGATAAATAAACAGTGGATTTTATGCATTTATGACAATGAGCAGGTGTAATTTAAAACAATAAGAACATTCGAAGAATTTGAAAATACTTTTATATTATTTTCGAGCTGTTAAACTCATTAGACAGTTTATTGCAATTCAGGTAGAAAATTTTTATTTTGCATAAAGATCCGCTGTTTACTGATAAGCGTAATAACAACACCCACCAGATCTAGCTGGTCCCATAACAAACCAACGATATGGTGGTCTTCGATGTTCACCAGCATATTGAAACAGGTCATCGCGAAAGTATAAAGGAATAACATAATCTTCTAACAATTTCTTTCGTCTAGGATGTTCACCGAAGGAACTATCAAAGATGTACAAAGGCGAATCATCGTCGTTATTTAGCATATAATGTATATAGTATTTCATCTTCATCTTAACGCTATATCCCTCATTATCTTCTCCGCATTTAAATTTTTGATTCCTGTACTTCTTTACTAATCTCTGCAGTTTCATAGAAAATAAAATTGTTAGTAGATGTCTATAAAGGACCCTGCGTTTGAATAATATAAGTTCAGCATTACTACTTATGAACCTCTATAGTCCATTTGTATTGGGCTTTCCAGCCATTTTGAACACCTTGAATTATCACAGGCTTGTAGGGTTTCTCGTATTTCTCTATAAATTCTTCCGTAGATACTTTGGATTCTTCGATGCGATCTACGTTGTCGTTAAGATTCCAGAAGGACTCGAACTTCTGGTTGTAGCCATGCTGAGTCCATGCCGCTTTATCTCCGAGCTCTACAAAAAGGGATTCTATCGTGAAAATAAGAAAGACGATCGCGAGAAGCTTCGAGAAAAGACACTTTGTAAACATAAATGTCAAAGCACATTGAAAGTTTCATGAATATCGAAAGTCGTTTACTTATTTATACTGACATTACAACGTAAGAGATATCGATTGATTGTTATACATAAGATTGAAACGATGAACTATTTACTTGTAAGCACGTCATGTTACAGTGTTACATAGATATTATCGTGATACTTTCAGTAAATTTGGAGTTACATCATCCAAGGTCGGCAAAGACAGTTTCGAGCTTGTGTCGCATTTTCCAAATTCAGTTTATAACGACGAGCGTCACGAGAAGACAAACGGTGTCACAATTACTTCTAGTCATACTATCAATATAAAATAAATCGTGAAGAACAGTTGTTTGTTACAATTAATTCTAACGCCCAATAATCACGTCAACGTACAGGTTAGAAAGTTAGGTTATGGCGTGTTTACCTGGCCTTGCCTTCCGTTTAACCTCTTTGATTCGTTTTTTTGCGCGGTGGTCTAATTTCTGTTCCTCGGCCATGGCTACACGTTCGTTATATTACCTAATTAACCTAGTTACAATATATTTACAATTTACAAACGAGAAATATGCGCAACACGTCATTCAACGGTATATATATAACTGTACTCTTTAGTTCGCATGAATTCCGTGTGGTGTATCAAAACATTGGCCGTTGATTTCATGTGTTTGGAGATCATTCAGCAGACCCCTTTTTCTTTTTCTCCCTCTCTCTCTCCCTCTGTTGATATTCTGCAAATACACGAATTCGTTTTATTTCGATCTCATGCTCGAGATCCTCGTTGTTCGTACATCCGGCATAACACTTTTCCTCGTGATTACGGTGACACCGCGGTCTTAATTAGTACGAAAAGTTCTGTGTATCATCTACAGAGGCGCTGGGTCTTGTATGCAACTGCCTACGTGACAAATACCATGTCCTACCAATAGGTCATACCGTAAACGTAATTGCGCTTCTAGAAATATCAATATCGGTACATTCGTTCCCTCAAAGGTATAGCACCCGCGTATATATTCATATATCGATATATTTCCAAATGTAAATATACATTTCACAAGGGACAAGTAACTGTAAAATAATCTACAAGCGCAACATTCTAATCGTTTCTACCGCAAACAATATTTTTGTAATCCTCGTGTTATCAAGTTTCTTTTTATCGCGCCATAGGTATTGCAGATATTATTGAAGTATCGATCATAGTCCTTTTATTCATTGACACCAAGCGAATTCTAACGGTACTGTCCCATCCGAGCCATATGAGCCAGTTACTGTACATGTATTGCAGGATACACGCATATATTCGAACAATAAGAAAATTGTTCTAATAGAGATCTGCGTAGAAAAAGTTGAAAAAAAGATACAGTAAAAAACGTATAGATCCGAGATAGTCTCTTATGTAAAAAATAGATTGTAGTATACGACGTACGCATACGCGTATTCATGAATAATGCATCGCTCGTAAAAGAGTTTTTGAATTACGCAGCGTTCGATGAATGGGAATTTTACTATATATATATAGTAATAAAGTTTTCTATATATACATATATATATACAATATCACATGACTGTAAACGTTTCGAAGGATTGTTAATAGATGGTGCGGTTGTTATATTATTGTACGACACAATGAACGATCTTATTCAAGTATTTTACGTTCTTTGTAATAGTAGTGTTTTGAAAGATAGCGGTCATTGAAAAGACACTTGAAGACGAAGATTGAGCCACCGCTTTGCGAGTGAATTTATATAGCAAAACAAATATATACAAATACTGTAAACAGTAAAAGATAAAAAATATACTAATCTTTCAAATGTTTCAAGCGTTTCGCTTACAAATGATTTTCATAAAATCAGTGTCACTGAATATCAATTATTACTCGTTCTGAAATTAATTCAATTGTAGTGCAAGGTGCAAACTTCATTACCAAGTAACTATAACTAATATATTTATTCATACTTCTGATCGCGTTTATACACGAATAAGTCATGCGGCAGTCAATATGTTAAAAAATTTCCAGAAAAGCGGGGACACGGGACATAGGACAAGTGCCAATTAGAATAATATTTGTGAAAAACGACGACTATGTGATAGATCGAATAAATTATTTTAGGTTAAACATAGTTTATAGAAGAGGAAATCGAAATGCGTTCGGAGCACTTCAACTTAAAAAATCCGGCGGCATTAATGCCAATTAAATATTATAATGTAATAAATTGATGCTAATTAAAACAACTGTTTTTAGAAAATCGACGAGCGATAGCGAGTACCAGTTAGGATAATAATGACTAGACTCCGGGTTTTATGCATTTATAACAAAAATGAACAAGTGCAATTTAAAACAGTGAAAATATTAAAAGATTTTGAGAGTATTAGCCTTCCGTCGAGCGCAACGGTTCTAGGAGATACATGTATGAATTTTTATATGAGAGTTGTGTATAAATTCTGTATAAATATTATTAAAACGAGGCAGTTTATACCAATTTACATCTAATTAATCTAAAATATTACTAAATTCATTTTTAAATTATTAATTATTCATAAAAAAGCTGAAATCTGTTGACTGATCTGCCAGATACACTGCGCCCGAACCTGTGCATATCCGATATTATTTTCTTGACATTAAAATTATTAATGAAGAATATAAATTTGTATTTAGCTCCTGCATGTTGCAATTGATGCACAAACTTTTTATTTTGCATAAACATCCGGAGTCTAACAATGACAAAGAACGGTGGTTATGTGATTGATTGTAGAAGTTATTTTAGGTTAGGCAGAGAGTTTCTGGCAAATACAATCGAAATTGCTGCATTCGGTACATTTCGAAGTTACACGAACCTAACAAGAAAGTTGCTGCGCGGTCGAAAGTTCAACGGTTGGTGTCGGCGCATGCGCAGTACCGGGATTGGCGCGGAACACCCGGATGTGCTGCCGCACGAGCACGACACGGTAGAAGGAAGAGGCATGACGCCATGTTTTGATGTCGTCATCCCCCCCCAAACCGCTGTTTCTCGAGCTAGCACAATAGTCTGTCAGTGTTTTTCTGTTGTGTGCGCCTCGTGTTCCGTGTTCCTGGTGGCCGTTTTCGGCGTGACCCGGTGGCACAGCCCTTGAATCCGTTTCTCGTCGGGGTGTTGATGGTTGGTTTCGCTGGTGAGGCGACGCTCCCGTCCTCGTGGGTCGACGGTCGCTGAAGGTGGCCCCCTTCGTCTTCGGTTTTCATGTCCGGGGAAGTGACCGCGGAGCGGGGGGGGTCCTTCGCGAGCGTCGTCTACGTGGTGGTAGTGTCCTAGTGCTGGCGACGAGGACGAGAGCCGACGATACATCCTCTCTGTTCTACCGAGAAACGGTAATCTCGTTTCCAAGTGGTTACGTCACGCGACCCTGAGAGCCTGGGCTCTGCGGAGGAAACGGTTTGCCAGAGAAGTGGACGTCGACGACGACGGGGACGAGGACGACGGCCCTGCTAAAATGGAGCTGCGCTTGCACTCGCCAGCCGGAGCAGAACCGATCGTCTATCAATGGCCCCTCACTTCCGGATCTGGATCTGTGAGTGCAATCGTTTTTCATGTTCCCGTCGTTTTCTTTCTTTCTTTCCTTCTTTCGTCGGCAGTCCCGATTCGGACCGATGCGCTACGTTTATGTGCCGCCGCGAACGCCTACCACCTATGACCCTGCCATTTATCCCCCATTCGCACACAGCTGATCGTACTGTTCATCGCGCGACGCGAATTCTTTGCTTACAAGCCCGGACGACATAAGTCACATGTTTTTACCTTTTCAGCTATCGTAGACATGCTTTGGAATATCGCGAAAGTCATATCAGACCCTGCAACCAGACCCGGGCGTTTAACAACATTTTTAAATAACATTCTTTTTTAAAGTTATCCCAGAAACAATCTATTTTTCGAATAACAAAATTAAGGTAATTTGTTTCCAATAAATTTCGCCCAGGTCTGCCTGCAATAGAACAGAAATCGTTTGTTGCGAAAAACTCGGGAGAAGGACCATTGGTTTTAATGAATTTTGTTATTGGAGCAAATATTGGGCATTTAAAGTTGTACATAGGCTGTTAATCATTGTGTATTAGCACTTACTCGAAACTTACTGTACTCGAAATATACAACTGCAAAGGACTAATCGTCTACAATTTTATTTTCATATCTACAAAAGTATTTCTATCAAATTATCACTTTACAATCTCTTCATGCATTTCATTGTAAGAAAAAAAGATTTGTAACTTTAAAATTACAACAACATAACATTTTTATATGTCCATTTATTGTGCTTCACACATGGAGATTCATAAAACAATTTCTATTTATATAGAAACACACAGTGAACACAGGGACAATGTGAAACAATGCAAGTGGACATCACAAGATATGCTGCTTTGGTTATTATAATTAGACATATTTACATATTTTTTCACACCTTTGTGATCTCTCTACCTTGTAATAATTCAAATTAATTGTATGCGTTATGTACATGAATGAAATGAAGTGAGAGAGGAGCAGCATGAAGAAAATCAAGGCAGAATAACATGTTTTTTCCACAAGATAAATAATAAATAGGTCTGTTTAATGTAATCGAGCAAGGACACTGTTGCATTATACTCCCATGTGAAATTCCATCCTAAATTCCTACATAGCAACACAGTTTATTTGTATACAGTGTCCCGGAAGTACTTTTTTTTCGAAGAAATTTTTTTCCCCATACACAACAGTAGCTGAATGAGCACTGAGTAAATGTGTATTATGGTGTAATAAATTTAGGTACAGTGATTTATGGCTGTAGGAAATGTCAGGGCAGAGAAGATATACTTTACAATATGCTATAAACCTTTTCATTGTATTACTTGTCCCTCATTTATAATGCTGTACCTGCAAGGAACATCCATGGAGTTTACTTAAGGGAAAGTTATTGCTTCTGCCAAAATATTGTGCTAGCAGGAAAGCACCTTTTTTTACCATTGAATTTAGCAAACATTTTCTTCGCGGAAATACTGCAAAATTTAACACATCGACTGCCTCGTGTATTTTGTTGGTTTTGCCTTTAGCGCGGGAGTGAAATTATTCATGTTAGAAGCACCTTGTATATTTATATGTACATTTGAGTTTATAATGCAAAAAATAAAAATATTGTCATGTTCGTATGTACACTTGTTATTTTAAAGCATCATTAAAAACACCCTGTATCTGTCATGCAAATAAATCTTATCTATTAATTACTTATAGGATCGACACGATGGCGCACTCGATGTTGTTGAAACGATGCGATGGGTTTGCGAAGATTTGCCGGACTTGAAATTACCACTTGAGAATAACATTCTGTGCGATTATGACACCAGGGACTATGAGAGTATGAAAAATTTATGTGACAGATTCAACAGAGCAATCGATAGTTTAGTTCAATTGGTAAGTACAATATTGAGCAATGGCGTAGCGTGATTAGACTGTGGATGTTTATGCAGTTTCCAATCTCTGTAGACAGATTTTACAAAAGTGGAATTGAATAGAATTTTATTTTCACTTTGTAGATCGAAAGTAAATTCGAATTTTGTATTTTAGCATTTATTGAACATTTTCACAAGGCATAAATGCAAAAAGATACGCAGTCTAGTAATTGTAATCTCTCTGTTTGTTTGGAAACCTTGAAACTAATTTACTGCAGGAAAAGGGCACTAGTTTACCATCCCAAAGGTTAAATAAACGACCTAGTCGAGGTTTATTGCGACATATACTTCAGCAAACGTATAATCAAGCTGTAGTGGAACCGGATAAACTAAATCAGTATGAACCATTCTCGCCGGAAGTGTACGGGGAAACCAGTTACGAACTCGTCTGTCAGATGATTGATCAAATCGAAATAACTGAAGACGACGTGTTCGTTGATCTGGGATCCGGCGTTGGCCAAGTAGTTCTACAAATGGCAGCAGCGACGTTGTGTAAAATTTGTGTTGGCGTAGAACGGGCTGACGTACCATCAAGATATGCACAAGTATGCCATTCTTTTAGCGCGCAGTTTGTATCTTCACAATTCTTGATATCTACAAGTCTCTTATTTCTGTCAAACATTAGAGTATGGAAGTAAACTTTCGTAAATGGTTGAATTGGTACGGGAAAAGATGCGGCGAGTATCGTTTGGTAAAAGGCGATTTTTTAGCTGACGAACATCGTGAAAGCATTACCGGAGCAACAATAGTATTTGTCAATAATTTTGCGTTCGGTCCGACAGTGGATCACCAGCTGAAAGAACGGTTTGCTGACCTGCGGGACGGTGCACGTATAGTATCATCGAAATCATTCTGCCCCCTTAACTTTCGCATAACGGATAGAAATCTTAGTGGTAATATATACAAATATATATATATATATATATTACTTCATCTGGTTCGCATGAATGATAATCTAAAAATGTGTGATCACGAGCCCATGCTCTCTTTGTTTACAGATATCGGTACGATTATGCATGTCTCGGAAATGTCACCGTTGAAAGGTTCTGTCTCCTGGACTGGTAAACCAGTGTCTTATTATTTACACGTAATCGACCGTACTAAGCTGGAACGTTATTTCCACCGTTTAAAGAATAACAAACAAGGTGGCGACGAAAATTCTGATTCTGTGATAAACAACACTGCCAGCAGTAATAATAAGGTAACAAATAGGGGCGAGAGAGGTGACAGAGCTAAGCGTGATCTGTCACGGCAGCTGGAAAGTCCGAATCATTCAGAGCAGCAAGGGACGAACAGCGATTCGGACGCGGATGACGGTACAATGAAGAGTCGTCGGCAGCCAAATAAAATTCGTAGGAAATTGAATAGGAAAACGAACGGTATGACGAGGCCACCTGCCAGAGGCAGACAAAGAGGCAGAGGCGTCAAGAAGTCCAAGCCCAAGAAAGCGATTAATATCTCTGGTTTGGACCTGCTGCATAGTCAAACATTACTCAGCACGTCTCCGCAAGCTTTGGGAAAGAAACCGCCTCCCGCGCCTGGTTGCGTGGATCAACAGCTATCTTCGTTATCGCTCTCTTTGCAGTCACATTCCACCTCTGTACACGAAGAGCTTAGTATACCACCTGCTCCGTCCGCCACTCCATATGCTTTGCAGATACTTCTGGACTTGTACAGGTATTTTTCGTACATAGCTTGTTCAATCTTTGTCTCACAGAAGGATTGTTTATCAATGAACCGTTTATTCACAGGGACCAATTCATGCTCATGTTAGAATCAATGAGAACGCCTCAGTACAGAGTATCAGTGAATACAGAAATCGCGAAAGAAAGGGAGAGAAATTCGAAATTGCAGTCGAGAGCGGCGCAGCTGGAGAAACAAATAAAAGTATTAATCGACGATAGCGTAGCTTTATTGAAAGCGAGAATGACTGAGCTAGGTATAAACGCTACGTCGCCTGGAGACTTACTTGCCAAAGCTAAGGAGATCGTTCTTAGACATAAGCAGCTGCAGGCTAAAGCGAGTAAACTGCAAGCGCAAGTCGCGTCCATGGAAAGCGAGCAATCGAGACTGACGGCGCTCAGACACCAAGAGTTGCAGGAGAAGTATAGCAGTCTGACAAATGCTAACGGTATAGCCAATCCACCGCAACCACTCACGCAGGATTATATATTGAAGGAGATATCTGCTACTCTTTCTCAACGCAAACGACTGCACTGCCAGGTAAATAGTGTTTACAGTCACTGTTAAAGAATTTATATTGGGTTGAACGGACAGTTCATGCGTTTTTAAATAAATTCCACTGTATTGTTTTTATAGAAAGTGATGTATTTAATTATGAAATTGATTTATTTAATCTCCCACCGTTCCACGAGTATTTTAATCATTTTACACATTGTTTCGCTCTGCGAGAGCAACTGTCGTGAGAGTCGCTCTTGCAAACAATGTCGCAAGTCGCTTGTTAGTGTATTGGCACCTTAATTATGACAAAAGGCAGAACAATAATTAAGGTTACGAAAACAGAAGAATAACTACAAATAACTTGTGCAGCAGATGCATACAGAGACATCTCATAAAAGACGCACGAACTTTTCGTTGAACTCGATAAAAACAGATGAAAATATGCGCGGTGATCTATAATTGAAACTTATCGAACAGGTATCCAAATTGGAGTACGAGCTGAACGTGTTAGAAAGAGCGAGCAACGAGAAGCAAGCTGCTGCGATAGTCCAGCAGCAGAGAGAGGCGGCGGGTACTAAGCATTCGCAAAGTCAGCACCATCATCAGCAACAAAACGGGAAGAGTGGATCGACGAGAAAAAGTAGAGAGGGGCGATCCAGATCACAAGAATGGCCGGATGTCCCGGATATCGGCAAGATACAGGAGAACAATCCGGAGATATTAGCACAGAAGATCTTGGAAACCGGCAGACAGATAGAGGCTGGTCGCATGTTAAATAGGCAAAATACTAGTACAAATATCAATTCTAGAACCAGACTGCCACAAGCGTCTCTTAGCTTTTCTACAACTTCGTCGTCGTCTATATCATCTTCACTACCGCAAACGAGTAATAAAGAGACAGCGAATAGGACCCAGGAGCCTCCCAGGGTCGCGAACTTCGAGGATAGACTAAAGAGTATAATCACAAGTGTCTTGAACGAAGATCAACAAAATAGAAATAAACAGCAACAAATTCAGCAATTACAACAAAATCAGACTGAGGCCGATCGAAAGCGTATCGCGTTACCACAGAATGTCTCCACTCCCGACTATACACAGGTAATCTTTTGTTGGAACCATTAACGCTCTCTCTCTCTTTCTTCTATAACCATTATTTGTGTGTCCATCAAATTATCATGATCTCAGGAATTACTCAAGAATGAATATCATTGTAGGTTTCACCTGCAAAGTTAGCACTTCGCCGTCATCTCTCCCAAGAACGCCTTTCATCTCACTTAACACCATCTGATAGGCCAACAATCGACTCCAGGCAACCGAGTCATGACAATCGTATTGTAGCAGGAGGAAATGGATTGCTCGGCACTAGGACAATCGGCGATTTGGTCAGCGGAGAAATAGAGAGGACCCTAGAGATATCCAATCAATCGATAATAAACGCTGCCGTTGACATGAGCGCGATGATAAGACCGGAAACCGTGTATTCACCCATCAGCAGACCTGCTAGCGCGGAGGGCGATGCTGGTCTATCGACTCTCGCGCACGTAGCAAGTTATGCACCGACTTCTTCTGCAGTTTCGACCTGCACACCGACTGCCACTTCAAGATCATCCGTATTATTCACACCAGTAACACAGGCGCAGAGGTATTGTACATGTATAGGGTACAGCATTTCAAACGGGTCCATGTCTCGCTTGCTGTTCAACGTGCGGTATAAAAAGATGCACGTCTCTAGAATTTCATCGATAATTGTCAAAAAAATAAAAAAAATTGTAAAAAGTATTTTATCGATAAAATACTGTATTTCCATTCTGTTCTCCGCATGCTCTTCTTCGTACAACAAATGAGACATTTTGTAACGTGTTTTCGTAACGCGCGACGTATCGACGATGCATTTTCTTCTATCATCAATAGCAAACAAGGTAGTCATGTGATCTGTTTAAAATGCTCCATCCTGTATATCGGAAAATAATTGCGAAGAGATTCCACTATAATTTACAACTTTCTTCTTCTGCAGATACACACCGGTTCAATTACCTCGCGCAGACATAAAACCATACCATGAATCATACTTCACTGACAATCCTTCTCAGTCTCTTGCACAATCCCATCCTCCGCCACCTTTGCACTCGTCCCAAGCTGGATCGAATGGTGAAGTACTACCGGTGGAAGGACTGGCGGCGTCTTTACACGCTCGTATATTAAACAATCACAACGCCAAAACCGAGTCGATGCTTTCTACAAATCGAAGGTATTGCAATTTCTCCCGACTCTTTATCTTTCTTCTCTCACTTCTCTAGGTGAACCTGCAGAACAGCTACCTACCTTTCGATTTCGATGATTTTTACAATATGTTGTAGAAATTGATATTTTGAATTGATATTTTGAAGTTTTTCCTTTGCACACTAGCGGCGCACAGTGGGACGAAACGACTTGATGGCCATCAAAAATCTAAAAGACCCGACGTGGTCGTCTTCGATTTTAATGTACTTTTGCACGGTGGTAGTATACATGTTTCTAATGATATATACAAAGCATTAAGTTTAGATACTTAAAAACATTAAAGATATAAACAGTTAAAAGTTACATACCTTCAATACACAGTAGCGAAACTAGTAAACTGGAGATCATCAGATCAAATCCTGGTTGTTCACAATGGTTTTTATTTTTTATAGTTTCACTTATCATTACCATGTACATGATTCGGGATGGTAATCGTCGTACATACACTTAAAACATAAAAACTTCGATACCAGGAGCATCGAATAAATGATTGTTTGTTACATGCTTTTTTACTTCGTCAGGAAAAGCTATTTGGTTCACATTAAAAAATATTTCGCGGATTGGAATTAATTTGGCGGCACTCCAGGCATACGTTATTATGTTTGTATATGTCGGTGCTTAAAGTTCATGGTGAATAATTGAATGCAATCGAGTACAGTCACATCGTTTTGAATATAATTTTAAACTATAATTATAAGTGATAATAGTTAATCATAAGTGAAACTACGAAAAACTAATGAAAAAAATTATAAACAACCAGGATTTGTTCCGATGGTCTCCAGCTTACCTCTTAGTCTCGCTACCAACTAACTTCGCCAATACTACATTAGAAACTCTACCATTTTGTACTTATACTGCGTATTGTACATAACTTTTAACTGTTTATATCTTTAATGTTTTCAAGTATCTACATTTATTTCATATACCCTCGAAATCGGAGGGTAGGTAGCTGTTCTGCAGGTTCACCGTTCTCTAATACTGATTTTTGAGAACAGTGTGTGATACATGTTTGCTTTGCTGTAGATTTCAACCGTATCCCAGATATGCAACTAGTAGTAACAGTAATGGTAGCACGACTACGAATGGCATTGTAACGGCCATTTGCCAATCACAGCCGTCGATGCCTGTGAAAACAGAGGCGGTCGTGTCGTCGATAAGTACGAGCGGAGCACCATTGAGTCCTCTGGTAGAACCGCACTCGAATACGTCTACTCCACTAGTCGATGAACCCCAAATGACCACGCAGAGGCAACGAAACGGTATTGGCGACGACGGTAAGCAATACAAATATTCCGTAATTTCTCTATACATTTCCTTGTACCGCGCGTTCTCTTACGATTACCGAATTAGAAAATGCTTTGGAATGTACACACCCAAGTTTCTTTCTAGTGTGCTTTCTGTATCGGCTGGCAGAAGAAATGATAAAGTTATTCTAATAAGTAGACTGTGGATCTTTATGCATTCATTTATAAAGTTCATTCATTCATTTTTGATTTCATTATATCGTAGCAAAAGAGACATTTTAATTTTTTTATAAAACTGTATCTGCGAAAATGGGAATTCCGCAGAAAGATCTGTGTTCTATTTATAAACGAATACTGGCTTGAACAGTGTCCAACATATATGAAATAATTTACGAAGCTGGCAATAAACTAGGAAAGTTCTCCAAATTTACAAGATAAGCACTATACTTACATTTTATTTCTATTACCAGTAGTTCGATCCCCACACCCAAAGTATAATTTACTTATTCTCCCGATAGATACTCTTCTATATTTTTTTTATATTCCTGTACTTTACAAACCCTTTACTAAACACTCTGCTTTATTTCTTTTTTTTCCAAACACTGTTAGTTTCTGCTATGCATCTCTTATTATTTTTTTTTTCTTTATGCACTAATGGTTTAGAACTGTTGTCTATGGTCTACCTTATTCTTACGGAGCTGGTACCCGATCTTTATTTATATTTATTTTTGTTGTTGTTTGCTGTATTTGTTAGATGCACTGTAGCTGTTTGTTGGTTAGCTCTGTCTGTCACATACTCAATCTCACTCACAACCCTTGAAGCTTGTTTTATTAGAGATTGAGACACAAGTCAGAGGGAGAAATGAAAATGTACGGCTGCCTGTGGGTTGGTTCGTGGTTGCTGGTGAGTTGTCCCACAGGGGTTGTTCAAAATTTTTTTTCCATTTTTTTTTAATTATCGTTATTACAGCCATATCGCAAGACATATCATTTTTTATCCGTATTTCTATTTCATACAAGAACGAGGATACCGAATAAACAGTCAAAAAAGAAATATTTCCATGAAAATAAGCCAAACTCGGAAACTGGTCACTCAGAAGAAAGTTGTTTAACATTTACAGCATACCTACTCGTACATATAAGAAACCCAGAAAGAGAAACGAAAGCATGTTGACGATTTCAAAACATTATTGTACCTTAGTCAATGGGTTTTCATAATTATTAGTGCATGCTCTACTTGCATGAGTATATTCCTTCCTCGTAAACATGTACATATACATATACAGCAGATATGTAAGCATAAGTTGTATATTTTAAGTAGAGTTACATTTAAATAAATACAAACTATTTCACTGTTACAACATTCTCCACTTTCTTTGAACCTTTTTCTTCCATCGGTGCACACGACAAGAAACACTATTCTTCTTTCTACTTCTACTATTCGACTTCTTTTTATTATTTCCTCGATACAGAACATTATACAAGCATACGCGTGCACATACGTACAAAATTGATGTATGAGAAATTACTTGATAGTACGTACTGCGATTGAAAAATGTTCTTGGCTTATTTTTATGAAAATTCGTCAGAATATTGGATTCGTGTGCGAGAACCCGAAATGTCGGGTAACCCGATGATCTGGACGAATTCTCGGGCTTCCCGATGTATTCGAGAATCCCGAAATTTTTAAAAACTCGTCCCAACCCGACACTTTCAGGTTCTCGCACACCTTTAATTGCTACGCTTGATCGATGTAGTTTTTTAATTGCAGTGTGTTTTTCAGACGGAGAAGCGGATTGGCAGGATAGAATCAGTTCTGGGTTCGATAGACTAGTCGCGTTCGCCTCTACCGAGTTGGACAAGCGAAGAAGGTCTACAGAGGGAGTGAACACGAGTCCCGACAGCGGTCTAGGTTCTGACAGTACTGTGACAGGACCACCACCGGTGATTCCATCACCGGATGAAGCGCTAGGACCTCCTCGCACACCTTCACCAACCAGCCCTAGGCCACCGAATCCCTCCAACAGTACCAGCAACAGCTCATCCTCGGTGCCGCTGAAATATCAACGCCAGCCGGACCCCGAGCGGCATCATTTTAAGAAAAAGTTTTTTCATAGAGATTGGAATAACTCTGGAGGCACCAGTAAGTTTCGTCCTAAAGGCAAGGATTGGGATTGGAATCATTCAGGACAGTGGCCTTCGAATGACGAACAATCTTAATCCGACTTTTATACTTGTAATCATTGAGTATGAAGCTTTTTAACTAAGGATTTCTCTTACGGTTGTTAGGTTTGCAGAATTGAGAGAATGCCGTCTGCGTTTCTTGATTGAGGATGATGTATCATTTCTTTTGATGATAACAATGTTATTACTCTCCCCCTGCTCCCTGTAGTACGGTTAAAGTAATTTTATTATTATTATTATTACAATTATGATTATGGTTATTATTAAATAATTCAGGACAATGTTGCAGTACATTGGATGCTTGGCTGAGAATGCGGGAGAACCGCATTCGAGAGCTCTTTATTAGATCTTTATTTTAAGCTGGAGAAAGTAATGTTCGGGCTCGAGAGAAAGTGGGAGAGAGAACTCGTGATCATTTGTTTCACTTTTTTTCGTTATATTTCGCGAAGAAACTATCGCGATGGAAATTCACGAGGCTAAATGTACTGCGAAATTGAAGTTCTATTTCAATGGTAAAGAAGCTATTTAATACTTAGCTGTATACACCCGGCGTATATCGAGGAGAGACGCGCGAAGGTGAAGAGAAAAACGCGAAGTCACACTGTTATACATTACTCACTGATAAGCATTTTAACACTTAATATTATTAGCTCACTGCAGTTTTCTGGGTGACGATTTAAAAAAAAAGCAGATAAATCGAGTCTAGGGATTAAATATTAACTATTTGATATATGACATACGGTGAGAATGTGTTTGCCTTCGTAAATATATGCTATTATACCATAGAGATTATATTCCCAGAAGGATAATCGAACGGTTTGTAATGCGCGTCTGTAATTATGGTACATCGCTGTCACGCGTTATGTAGTGCAGTTAATGGGAAAAAAAGTAGAAGAGAATAATCGCCGTGCAAAAGAATGTGCCATGCATTATGAATGCTGCACGTTGATGATAGTTGGTAAACAAGACAATGTGGACAGAAGCTACCAAAACCTATGTGTGTTCGTAGCAAATACTCGCTGTAAGTTTTATACACGCGACTCTCATTAGGGGCGCCGCTTCAAATGTACGTTTAAATTTTTATCGAACTTCATCGATTTTATTTAAATCAATTGAACCGTTCCGGTTTGGATGCAAGCCTCTTAAAAACGTTTCAAAGGTATTTTAATTGTTTTCGAATAGTAGCAGATACTATATAACGCGCGAGTAATGAGAAAACTTATTGTACAAACATTACATTGTATTTTATATACGGATAGCGATGGAATCAAAGATATCTAAGAATCTACATATGAACAATATGTACACACAATCGCAGAAGTATTCGATCAATACGAATTTTATTAATTCAATATGATAATTCCAATTCAATGAGATAATAATTAATTAATTAATTAAAATGCTAAATAAAATTAGTATGTTAATTTTAAAATAATTTCGTGATTGAATTGAATTTCACGATTGAATTCATGATTTTAAAATTTGTTATTGTTAGATAATTATACACACTATGGGGTAATTTTAACTTCACTTGTTAAAAGTATGTGGGCACTTTTTGCGATCAGGTAATTAAGAACCGTAGGCGAATGAAGTTTTGTGAAAATCTAAAGGTGTCATTTGCGACGGCCCCCCATCAGCAATCTTCCATCGTTTCTGGAAGGTTTTATATCGAAGTGTTCACTGCCGCTGTTAGAACGTTACGGTGGCAGACAGTGAAAAGAATAGTCATTTCACCGAGGTTTAATTCGCTTCTTTATTTTCTTTTCGGCACAAATTTACCCACTGATTTGTAAGATTGTGCAGAATGCATCCAAAGAATGATCTCTGCGAGTTTATCGAGTAGAAAAGAGAAGAAATGAAAAAGAGAAAACGGGCGGTTTTGTCGGCGGTGCTCGTTTCAGACCGCCGCCGGCGAATTCGAGAATGAATTTGTAAATAGATGCGACGCAACATCAAATAATGCGTGTCAATGTATAAAAGATTTTTTAGTCACTGTGTCGTATATATAGCAGTATCGGAATGTTGTATAGAGCGAGAAAGAGCGTGAGAGTGAGAGGAAGAGTGAGTGAAAGCGAGAGAAAAAAACCGAAAACAGGAAAAAACGAAAACACAATTCTGAGAGCGATCGTCATGCGATGAATCTTGTAAAGAAAGAATAACTTGACCGGCTCGCCGTATATAATTGTAATTAGTTATCGAATTATTTAATAATCCTGCCTGTTCCCCCCCACCCGAGTCTCCCTGCCCCGAACGTATACATTTAACACATAAACGATTAAATAACGATGTAGGCACCTGCCAAGTTTAGCGTGTTATATACACTGCCGAATCTTCTATTAATTTTATTGATCATGATTATTTATTGTTTTTATTGAAATATTTTAATACTAAGGTTTTTGTAACAAGCAGATGCAGATAGTTTTCTCTTTCATTCCCACCTTCCCGGCGACCGCAATTATATATTGTCACGCGACGCGACACAACAAAATCTTACGAATCATGGTTACCATGTGGAAATAAGGGTAACTTGCGTGTATTGTGATAAAACAATTATCTCTTGGTTCGATTCCATTGTTGGAGCGCGACGAGAAAGAATGGACAAACACAAGCATAGAACGGTGGACACATTTTTAAGCGTATATCATCCATCGAGATGTTTTGTGCGATCATGCCAACTGTAATCGATACGATTATGAACAGAATTTTGTTGTAATGGATCTAGTTACGTCTAGGTAGCAGTCACTCATTTTCCACGAGTGAGTGACGTCGAGAAATTATAGAAAAGCTGTAAAACGGTATCTTTAGATATGTATGTATAGTATATATATATATATACGTATATAACGCATCAGAGTACAAAGTTCTACCTGAGAACAGATTATATTTCCTATAATAGCATCAGTTTTGTACATCGAGCAACAAACGCATTCAAATATACCACATTTTTCACTTAACTCACTACATTCTTAACCGATCCATCACAATGAGCTCATTATATTCTTAAAAATGTTTTCTACACTATACTGGTGTTGCATACTGCATCAACAATGCGCTTATGTTATTTCCATACTGCTGCAGATAATATACAGGGTGTTTCGTCTAAAACAGGCCACCTAAATATCTCCTCTATCTCTGATAATACAAAAAATGTTTCTAACGTAATCTAAATGGTT
>CM052270.1:3832575-3901985 GCA_028455795.1 Lasioglossum marginatum | reverse complement strand
TAAAGATCCACAGTCTATAAATGAACATCCGACAGAGCCAGGACAAAAACCAATCTCTTCCCACAAAGTCTAGGTATGCACCACGACTCGACAGGAAATCCGTGCCCCAAAGACGGCTACATAATGTCCCCAAGCAGAGGCACCCACGGGGAGACAGTCTGGTCATCCTGTAGCCGAGAGGTAGCCGAGAAGTTATCCTACACAAAACCATGCTTGCAAGACAGACCCTCCAGACAGCCAAGTAGTCACCTGGACCATACTAGATTCTTCAATCTACCCGGAAGAATATGGACATCGAAGAGACAATGCGAGGTGTTGCTGCGAGACAAGGACGCGACGGTAGCAACCTTGTACAAAGCCTGCGAGGCGTTGCAGTGCAAGACACCTCACCGAAGCGGCTACTATATAGCTGGACCAGCTTTGGACGGGACCTATTGCGCCCCTGGGCAAGAGTGCAGAGGGGGCGAGTGCAGGAACGCGTTGCAAATTCCTTCGGGTGCTAACGGGCCCCAAGCTAAGCCCGTCGGGTGGAGCGAATGGCTCCCTGGAGTCTGTAGCAGCGGTTGCTTGCTGAAGTCAACTGGAGCGAAGAGCAGACGTCGGTCCTGCAACGGTCCGACGCCGGAGAACGCGGAAGCAGGCTGCCAGGGGCCTCGGTACGACGTGGTCCTCTGCAGGGACGACAAACTCTGTAATAAGAAGAAGCGTAGGAGTAGCGTCGAATTCGCGGCGCTTAGGTGCGCGGAGTTCAGCGGAAGCCTGCCAGAATTGGACGGCAAGGGTGGCGGGCTGCAGGCGCCGCACGAGCCCGAAAGGCCATGGATGGCCTGCGCTATATTCTGTCGACGAAAAGACATAGCGTCTTATTACACGCCGCGCGTCGAATTAAACGACCTTGGCCTTGACCCATACTTTCCAGATGGCACATGGTGCCACGCCGAGCAGGGACAACAGTATTTTTGCCGGCAACATCATTGTCTGCCGGAGAACTTTCGTTTCGGGAAAACGATAACGAACGGTCGTTCGTCGGACGATCGCCTGTTCGGGCCGCAGAACGCGCATAAGAACGGCCTGCATCTCGACGACCAGGTGATCAAGTATTTCAGCCTGGGGCCGGACGGACAGCCACTCTTGACCTCTTTGTCTCGCGGTATTGGATTTCCGCCCGGCGAGGACGAATGGATCGATAAAGACTACGTCGAGTTGGCAAGCCCGCTGCTGGAGGCGAGCTTCGACCCGCAATACTTGCGGAAATAGGGCCACCGCGCGCCGCCGTTTCGGAGATCACCGATCTCGGGTGGACGGCAGACCCTGGGCTCTTACCGTCTGAAACACTTCGGTCTTTTAGAGTGGGTTGGGCAAGTTAGAGTTCTAGATTGTAACCGCAATCGAGAAGCGAAGAGAAACACTCTGAAGGATTCAGACTGGAACGCTACTCTGCTAAAGAATGCTGAGAAAGTCTCGACATGAAGCTATATAGCTCCAGAAGTTCGTTAGTAAATATCTCTTATTTTTAAGCAATTGATTTTTAGGAAAGCTGACTATTGACCCTACAGATAGTCAAGAATGTCTTCTACTGTATGGGACCGACTTTGTTTATGGTCCCTCAGCTGTTTTGTTTTCTTTTCCTTCAGCCCAGGGTGACGTAAGCCAGACGACCGCTTATAATACTCGTACTTCCGAGTTTTCTTAAAGTATTCAGCAATCAGCTGTATCTGCACTGCCGATTTTGTTCGATACAATGAAACAATAAAAACAATTGAATGGTCGTTTACTACTTTTCTTAACTCAACTTATGTATGAATTTTAAGATCATTTTAAGATTCACCTTAGAACATAAAGAAAAATCCTTCTAACTTCTCAGGCAAAAGTAGAAATCATTCGATCCAGTTGGGAAAAGGATGCTTCAAGAAGTGTCTGCTTATGATCTCACTAATTGAAAAATAATTTTGGTGGGGGATGACAGAGATCCCTCTGACGTCTGTGGACGTCATAAAAATTAGGGCAAATTGGGGGAAACTCTGACGTAACCCTAGGAATTGTTGTCCAGTTAAAGGTGTACGTTGTCTTTATTGTTGGACGCACGCAGTTTCGTTTATTCAAGAATCAACGATCGCAACGGGTATACAATTATTGCTACAAACTTTCTGTTGGGAATCATTGATCTCGATTAGAGCACTCTCGTGTCAAAGGCTCGATACATGTGTATTTCTGACCTGTCCACCTACTCGCGTTCCGGTATCCCCGAGTTATTATTATCTAACCCCATCCTCCGTTCGCGCATGCAACGTGTGCAAGTACGATTACGCCGCCGGGGGGGGAATTATAACGCCAATCGTTTTGCGTTTACGGTGTGTGGCGTGCGCGTGAACGAAAAAAAAAAACGAGGGGGAAACCGTGAGTTTATATAAATATAAACGCGCGCGTATAAGTATTTTGCATCGAAGATTCTACTGTTTCTCGGCCGTGCAGCTGTGTGTGAAAGTATCTCGGGGAGATAGGACGATGACGTCACCCCACTTCGGTGCCTATTTTAAGAGTGTCCCGATGTTATATCCAGCGTAGGAGCGAATATCGAGAGAGACAAAAGGATCAAAGAAAAAACTACGGAACGTGTCTGTGGATTTAATTGTATCGATATTATTTTTTTAGCGTACAAATAATTAACCAACCATTAAAATTAAATAAGAAAACGCACGACATAAGAAAAACAATCAGCTCGATATTACAAAGAGTTACTTCTCTTACTCGCGCACGACTGCTTCTCGATATGACCAAACGTGACCACTGATCATTGTGAACCGCGTGAACAATGCCGTTTCTAACTTTCATTTTCAACGTTATTTTGGAATATCTCCAAAGACTATGACCTTTTTGGGGGGGAGCGTCGTAATGCGTATTTGTATCTCGATGAGAAATCGGAAAGGAACTAGCATGCTACCGTAAACAATGATTAAGACCACGGGACAATATTGTTATGCGACGACTCGAACGCCAACGATAGTGGTTCATTTGACATATTCCCGCAGAGTTTGTATCACATACACACACGTGACCAGGCATTTCCATACATTTATACTATTAACATAATACATACCATTCACGCACCGTCTCATTCGTACCAGCACATGCGCAATAGACTACATACTCTGAATGTACAGAATGAACAAATTTAAACCTTCATTCATACAGAGTTGCACCGCAACAAACTCTCGTCGTTAAACCGCATTTAAATTAATGTAATATATTTAATCTTAGTCAGTATTTAGGATCTTTCTTTCCGCGTGTAGAGGCAAAGTACGTGTCATTGTACTAAGAAAGCAACTTATATCCTCTCTCTCTTTCTTTCTCTCGTTTATATTCGTTTTTATCGTTCAAAATCTCTAACGAAAAAGAATCAACGAATGAGCTTGCGCGCGCGAACCCAAATCAAAAAACTGATTTTCTTTTGTGTTTTCGTTTTTTTACAATCTGACTAACGTGTGAAAGTCACATCTCCGTTTTTCCCCCCTAGCCATGAGATACAATTATTATTTGCTTTGCCTCAACAAATATCTTTTTCACAGCTCTCTAACCACGCGTTATGTACTAGAACGTACACGAGTGTTTACTCTCATCAATCGGGACGATTAGAGGACTGTCGTTGTGATGACGATTATCCATATACGGTTGTTTTTTTTTTGTTTCTTTCGATTTACGTGTTCAATTTGGCAGAGTATCGTACAATATGTCCTTAGCACTTTGCGTTAACTTGTCGGGGAACTTGATGTCGAAAGAAACCAGAAGATCGCCTTTCCTTGATGGCTCTTTGGGGAATGGTAGGCCGTAACCTTGAATCCTATGGACCGAGTTTGGTTTCACGATCTTTCCCGCCAGATGTAAGGTGATCTTCTCGCTGGTTAGCGTAGGAACTTCGACAACGGCGCCGCACAACGCCTGTTTTAAGCTCATCTTGCAGGTGTATCTTATGTCGCTGCCCTCTCTTCTGAATTGTGGATGTGGCTTGTCCCTGATGATAAAAACAATGTCCGCCGGGACTTTGCCGCGGCCTTGGTCACCTTCCTTCTGGAAAGTGATTTTCGTGCCAGCTTTCCATCCTGGCTTCACGTTGATCGTTAGGACTTTGTCCTCTTTCTTGGTGGTTCCATCGGGTTGTACAACCCGCCTGGAGATCTTCATCTTCTTCGTGCATCCAGTCAGAATTTCCTCCAAGCTGATACACAAATCGTGTTCTATAGCAGGGTCTTGGGCATGGTCTTTGGATCCTCCTCTACCCGACGTCGGCCCAACAAAGTTGAACGAATGCGATCTAAAGGCACCGCCAGGGCCAGCTCCTGGCGCACCACGTGCACGTTGTGGTCCAACTCCCAGGCCTAACGGATCGTCGATGTCCATGTCATCGTCGTGAAAACTGAATACACTATTTCCTAACGGGCCATTAAACTCGAAGAACGTCGGGAACGGACTCGCCGAGCCGAAGAATTGAGCAAAGGTCGCTTTTGGATCTCCATGGAAGGTGTATGTCCTTCCACCTGTCCCTCCTCCAGCCGACCCAGCTTCTCCCTTCAGCCCTTCTTCTCCAAACTTGTCGTACACCTCTCTCTTTTTCGCATCGGACAGTACCTCGTACGCCTCTGCTATCTCCTTGAACTTCTCCTCTGCCCCTGCGCTTCTGTTCTTATCAGGATGGTACTTCAACGCTAGCTTCCTGTAGGCTTTCTTGATCTCGTCGTCTGTGGCATTTCTGGATATGCCTAATATTTTATAGTAATCCTTCCCCATCGGTTAACAATCTGCAATGATCAGAAAGAGAGTACAAAATCGACATGTTGCCTTTGCGACAATAAACACTTAATATGCGCATAAAATTGCATCCAAGAACAATGAGCCGAGTGCAAAATATGTAAAGAACTTTCCAACGAATCGAATAGCAACTTTTTCTCACGAGATCTACTCCGTTTCGACGGTTTCGAGGATTCGAGTATATGTACAGGTACTGTGTGTCTACGTTTCTCGATAATTGTTGAATTACGCTTAATCACTTTATACGCCATCCTCTCGAATTGACGCGAAGTTCAATTACGCGCACTTGCCTCAATCTATTTAAATTGTTTCCTATTAAACCGCGTACGGTTCAGTCAGACGTAAACGGCAATTCGGTACTCGCGTACACGCTTTTTCTTCTCCCGTTAAACTGAAAAATCATCGATCATATCCGAAACACGGTCTCATCCGTACCGAGACATACCGTGGCATAGATAATATAATCTGCTCTAATCGGAACGCCGTTACATCACGGTGCTCATAATTTTCGGGCGTCCCTGCGACATCGACGATTTCGGAAACGGAGTTAAACCAGCAACGTGTGACCATAAAAGTCGGGCTCTTTCAGAAGTTTCAAGTACGACTTCGACGTCACGCGGTGCGAGGAACATTCTTTCTCTCTTCTTCCATCTCACATGGATTACCTTCGGACACGGAAATACGGTTTTTTTTCCCCCCCAGTGACCGTGTACGATCGCGGAAATTCCTCCGGAGATGGTTACATTTCTCGGTCCCATTAGAATCTAGATTCTTCCATATGTGGCACAATTAGCACGGGACCAAAGTTTACCAACCTAAGACACACGAAACTTCTAATAGAGGCCGTTTCCCTGCTCCGTTTTCTCTCGACCGTGCTGGAACGCTCGGTGACTCGCGATTATCAAAACAACTAATTGCAGGCTAGGCTATATACACGACTCTCGTGATTCGAAGGCATTAGAGGAACGGCGTTTTCCTGTCGTAGTCTCGCGTCGAACAGAAGCCTCGATTGTCTCGACGATCGAGTGAGGAGCATCCATTAGGATATATCCCTCAGTAAGACGATATCGAACTCGATGTATTATTTTCACTCTTTTTTTTTCCCACCGACATATGCATGGGAAAAGGAGCGCGTGGATATCGCTCTAACGCACACCCACGTACATATCTCACCGATATCTATTTCTGGCAATGATGAGCGCGTATAAGCGACGAACGTGTCCGCCTGTGTTACAGGCTTACAACGATTTCGTGCGAGCGTAAAAATAAATTCAACTGGTTCCCGATTTCTCCACCTTGAACAATCTCACTGCTGGTAAAACGATACGTCGTCGTTGTCGTCGTGTGCATACGCGAACGAATCCCCCGCCGCCCAGATTTTCTTCCCCGACCGCGGAACGTCTCGCAGGAAAATCTGTCTTGAAGAACCCCGACGTTTTGCTATTCGTCGTTTCACGGTTACTCTCGCTCGATACTTACTGCTGTCGTTCCCTTTCGAAACGGTTCGGAACAGAAAATCCAATTGGCACTGAGTTCTTTCACACTGGGCCTCTCTCTCTCCGGAAAAACGTTTACTATGATCAAAAAGATGCTCGATTCTGACAGATCGGTCGAGACAACATTTAACACCTCTCGTCACGTACTAAAGTGTCGCGTAAGCTGCGCCGTCCATATATACAAACTTTCCTTCTGGCGGCTTCCGGAACTTTCGAGAATGGCTTGACGGCAGTTCCGTAGCGCTTATTTGATGACGTCAGTAACCCCTCTCTCGGAGAGATCGAAACCGTCAGCGGCCACCCGAGCGCGGGAGATTTAAACGATGAAAAATTCTTTCGCCGAATCAAGTACGGTACACTCGGAATTTCAAATTGTACTCGTGGAACACGTTCCGTATGCAAACTGCCAGGATAAGAATTTTGCAGAATCGACGGTAAAGGAAAGGAATCAGCGACGAAAATGTTGGCTCCTTTACAGTCTGAAGCGAGCCGATCGTTTCTTGATACATACTGGGTGACATACGCACACCGGGCCCACCAAACTATTTATAAATGAATACAGTACTTACAAGGCAATAGATATCTTGAAATTTCTGTATACCCAATGCACGAGATATATGTGAAGATAATGCTCTTTCCTTCTTAGTCATTTCTGATTTCTTACGATTCATTTTGCGAGCGCTTGACTTACAACACAAATTCTTCACAGTGTTTCGCTCCGAACAAGCTGTCTACGAGCAACCTTTGTTTACATTTTCTGACCCCGTGAACCATAGGAACTTTCAATACTTCTGTGACCCATGATTCACTATTTAGTTCTATTTAATAAAGTCATTTATATTGAATGTGTCAATCGATTTCAATGAAACATATATCTTCACATGTACCTCAAGCATCCTATATATATATATACACAGAATTCATTTCTATTATAAATATGTTGTATTTCAAATACTTTTGTGGGCCAATGTGAACGTAAGAATTCTACGCATGTATGTACATAGTACGGAATTCAACCGTGCTAGCAAATTTGCATTGGAAACAATTAACGTGTTTTATAGGCAAACTCGATTTTATTATTGTTAACAATTTAACACTACTACTTTGTTGAATACGTAATCAATGATATTAATTGCCTACCTTCGTTCATACACTGTGGAAATTTTCTGTAGAATATTATATTTCGTTAACAGTTCAGTTCGTTGCCTCCATTAGATATTTTGTTCGATTATCGTTCGTTTTTTGCCTTTAGGAATGAAAAAGAGAAAAAAGCAATTCCTTGCACTTTCACGCGGCTGTTTGGCCTAGTTGTGAAACAAAATTTGGGAACCGAGCTGGTTTAACTGTCAATTATCACTGTGGGATAATAAATAAAGCTTGGCAATGAAAGAATTTGATCACAATCTGTATGTATAAATACTGACAAATACTTCGTTCGCGATACGTACATCACGGATTGATCTAGACTTGTGCAATTATTTGCGAGTCTCAGGATTTCGCCGCCGGTGACGCCACTATTCGAAAACTAAATGAATTTTGCCGCTATTTCCATTGTATGGAACTTTCTCCAAATTTCAGAAGGGAATAATAAAAAGTTGAAGTTTATTTTAGTAATTATACGAGATCGAATCGACGTCTTTATTTAGGCAATTGACATTTGAAATCTCCGCATTTGCTTCGCGATATACATCGCCTGTAATAAGAGGTCACCAATTGTTCTAGAAAGTGTACTGCAATTATGCAATAATTAATATGCGATATTGTACGAATTCAATAATGGTAGCAATGTTGCGACAAAGGAACAGTTGGCTAGGTTAACATTCCATATATTTCGCGTGTATTGCGGAGAATCATGTCACGCTTATCTGCTCAATCGTAGAAACAAAGCGTGTCTACACTCTCTCGAATTCGGAGGCATGTATTTGTCATAGAAATCCTGGATGAACTCTTCCACTTTAAAGCCGAATTTTTGGTACAGAATTAACGCAGGATTAGTAGCCGAAACGTGCAAGGTAACGTCCTTTCCCATGCACGTTTGAATCAAATGGTACAACATAAATGTGCCGATGCCAGATTTCCGCCATTCTGGCCGGGTCAGAAAGAATGAAATATAGGCTTCATTGTAGCCGACGTCAGGAACTAAAATCGCGAATCCTATGACTAATTTCTTGTAAAGCACGACGCAGCTAAAATCAGGATACTGCAAACATTCCGTTACTGAAAGAAATTGTACAGCATTATTTCTCCTTCCACTATAATCAATACGTAAAAATAACCGTTGGTAAATACGGAACCGTTTCACAATTGCTATGTTTACTCACGATCGATGCCAGGCCAGAAAAATTGACTGCACAGGCTGTTGATCGCGGGGATGTGCTGCGGTCTAACGTAAGAATAATCGACCGGTGCTGCTGGCGGTGGTTTCCACCTGGGATTCGACTTGTTAACTTTCATACGGAGCTCTTCCATTACCCTTAACCATAAAGGACGGCACGAGGTGTCTCTTCTTATGAACGGCTTCAGAAGCCGATTAGTATACGGACTGTGTACAGACGTAGGCTCGTTGTACCCTTGTAGTCTTTGCTCGAATAAACCTAAGTCGTCGCCGAAGAATCGGTCCAATACTCTGTCAGAATTTGTCAACGATTTGTGGGATGAATCTGTTTTGAATCCAAAATTGTCGACGTCCAGTAGAGGCAAACCGTATTCGCGTTTTGATCTTCTCACGGCTAATTTTCGATAAAATCGCCTGATCTCCGGGGGCGCGGAATTCAGCGCAGATTTATTCACCTGCTGCAACAAGTACGCTTCCTCCTGATTTGTCATGCGCTGTACCTTTTCTTCTGTAAAATGAGAGCGGTATATGTTAGCGTAAGGATATATGCAAATATACAGAGCGTTTCAATGAGATCTCAAAGGAATATGCAGTCACCAATAATATGATTCCTTTGCCACGGCCACGGACGTTGGTTTCCCACGTTAAATAATGAAGTTGCTGGCTGTTCTTGTATAGAACTCATGCTATCGGTGCTGTCCACTTCGTACAGCCTTTCTCGTTCTTCATCTTCTTCCTCTTCTTCTTCCTTTATCTGGTCCGTCTTAAAATTACTATTACTTTCGGATGTGGTGTCTGTATTTGATACCCATTCGGTTGTAAAATCGTCCAATAATTGGGAGAAGTGGAAATTATTAGACTGGTATTGGCAGTCTCTTATCAAGTCTGACAAAGACAGAGTGTCGCTCTGCTCGTTAAGTATCGAGTCGTCTTCGATATCCATGTCTGGAATGAAAAAATACTGAAGAATAGATTTATAATACCTTCACGTTTGTCTGTGCTTGATGTGCGCGCATAGTACTTAGTTCATTCTCCTCGAGCAAAAGATCGAATAACGTTTTGCTAGGCTGAGCATAAGCTTGTGAGTACATAGAGCATCCCTCGTTTTTTGGCAACTCGTTTCCATAAGTGTTATCTTCCCCAACCGATATACTTGATTCCGATGGAGTTGGACTACTGTAAATTCTACCCGATGACTTTGTTTGGCTACCGATTTGTTTCTTACGGTCTAATATCATCTGTTCATCTATAATTAAAATTACAGATAGAATCTTACTTTTATAAATATATTGTACATAATATTATAACTGTTGCGACTACTTTTGGCAATAAGAATTTCGGGCGGATCGTTGTCTATTAATCTCCACCAACCAGACTCTCCTAACTCTACCGTTCCTGATTTAAAAAAGATACCACTATAATGGGAAAGTGTTCCAGATATGGTACCGATCCAGTTCTTTTTCCTTTTACTAGAAATATAAGAAGCCAAGTCAGTCGATGATTAATGCATTCTTTTTTGAGTATGGATAGAAACTTACACAGTCTTTTTGAACAAGTAATCCCAATTACGATCTACAAAAGTACTGATGTCAGACTTCCAGTGGAAGTATCCTCTTTTGCTGATACCGCTCGATTTCTCTCGTAAATTGTATAAGGTCAATACGATTACATTTAGCCATGGCATTCTGTTACGAGCTACCGTCTCCTCGCCGAAAGGATTACAATTAGAGCAATTCAATTCGAAGAATACATCTCCCACAAAGGACACTGGTACGCTTCCTCTTTTTAGACATCCTATGTGAATTTTCCTTGAGCATCCACTACAACGCAGTGCTGGTTTCTTATACGGATCACACAAACTTTCACAATTTTTACAAGTATCGCCCTCGGAAAAATTAGCAGGTTCTAATTTCATTCGTCCTTCATCGGCTGTTTGAGACATTGTTTATTCACGAAATAAAATACAGATTGTTACAATATACAAATGTGATCTATTCATTTAGGTTAAATACTTAAAATAAAACATTCATGTCAGCTCGATATAAATTGTGGCTCGAATTCTTTTAGTCACGAAATATTGTTGGAAGCATCAAAAATTTGTGCGTGTGGAAATGAAATATATTATAAGAAAAAATCAGCATTTCGTGTGTTTGGAGGTTATACATCTGTATACTTTTGAGTGCCAGTAGTTGCACGACTTGCACGACGGATGTGGGCAAAGTGCTATAGTTTGTTGAGAAGTCGCAGTGCCACGAAGCTACATAAAGTGTACCTATGAAATTATTCACTTTTATTTTACTCTTATTATTTTAAATATATAATTTGGAAAAAGTTAAATTTTAATGTAGATGTTGATAATATGAAGTCTGTATTTATTTCCTTACAACTCACTTTATTTATAAAAAAGGATAGTGAATACAATATATATTTTTTTTGTCGTTCCTTACAATTCTTTATGCAACAAGTTGCACCGTTTTTCCAAATTTTTACGAAATAATGCATAAATGTACAAATATACCTCGCTTTTATATCGCTATCCATTATTTTGAATTATCTTGTGACGTGACTTGTGGGCACCAGATACTCTGTTATCTTGGAACACTGCGTCCTATGCATATCTATCTATGTATTTTGTTTGTCGATGTCGACACTTCTAAGTTCTGAAGTTGCATACTCACCTCCACTTTCAATTTTATTACCGTGAAACATAAAACAGATTAAAAGACTGTGTACACACACGTTTATGGGGAATGTTATAGAATAGTTGTTTACACCGTTGCTGCAGAATTTTCGGAAGCTTTACCGGCATTATTATAAGATGTGAAATATGTGACGAGTGATGACTCTGTTTACGTTTAACCTTTGATCGTTAACTCGTATGTTGATCGATTTCACGATTCGATTTTGAGGAAATTATGAATAAATATAACAAATTATCTAAAAAATGTGGTGCTCATTATGGGAATAAAAAAACTGACAACACAGAGGAAGGTAAGGAATATAATTTTATTACGTAAAAATCTTGTACACTGTATTTAAACTGGTGTATGTACAAGCCGAATGTTTTAGATCCGGCTAAACAAAGTATAAAGCTAGATGCAGAAGTTAGCTCTCCTAAACATGTTTCTGAATTGCGACTGTCTGGACACAGTACACCGATTCGTAGGAAGGAATACATATACGATGCAGAGGAGTCCCCTGACCTCTACTATAACTGTAGTCCAATCTCGCAACCGTGTACTCAAGATGGGGGCAACGAAATTGCATGGGACTGGCAAGTTTCTGTTCCTAAAAGCTCCAACGACAAATCAAAGCCGCAAGCCAATTTTGTGGAGACTCCTAAGAGGACGAGACAGTTGCAAAAGAAAAGGAACTCCAACTCTCCTTTGTTGCAAAAGCCACTTAAAAGAAAACAGATAAAAATAGAAAATATGGAGAACATTGGGAAACTGACTGCCGAATTGAGAGCATTGACAGAAAGGATGGAAAGTATCAAAGGCAACAGTGTGGTTCAAACTGAACGCGAAAGCAAGCTAGTGATAGAGTTGGATAATGAGAGCGATAAAGATTTGATAATGAATGTTAGTGCTGATAATTACAAACCTAAAATTACTGTTGCCAATGCTGATGAAAAAGACTCTAATTACAAAGAGTTCTTTGATGATTCGATTGAGGATTCAATGGTAAAGTGCAGTCAGGAAATCGAGGAGAAGTTGAAAATAAATAAGAGTAAAGGAAGCATGGAGTTGTCTGTTGTGATCGAAGAGAAAGAGATGGACCTCTTTTCCTCTGACAAAGAGATGCAATTAACAACACCTAACAACTCTAATTTCAAAAATTCTGATACCTCTAAAAGTTCCTCGTCAATGGCAATAAACACTTATTCAAGAAAGTATTCTAACAATTCTAGCAAAACGAGCTTAAATGGTTCAATTTCCAGTTCCAGAGATTCTAATACAAAAAAATGTTTCTTAAACAACAATGTTATAAACGCGCAGAACGGGGACCGTATGTTACAAGCGAAGGATTTGTCAGATTTTCCGGACGATTCGTTCGACGATTGTTTAGCGACTTGTATGGAGGACGATAAAGTACTCTCCAAATTATCGGAATACGATTTCGTCGTTTCGGATGGGAATATTGACTCAAATCATTACAGGAAAACTATTTCTAAGCGAACTATTTCTAATACCATAGGGATTAAGAATCCTACGAGCAATTGTGTTCCAAAACCTTCCACTACTAATACAATATTGAATAAGTCCAACAATCACGCAAATTCAAGGCTCATTAGTAATGATTTGGCAGACTATTGTAAATCTGCGAGTCGCGACGAAACGATACGGCAATCGTTTACCGGGAATACTACTTTGGAAAATCGCAAGTTCTTCAAAACGAAAAGTCTGTCGGATCAGTTCTTTCCTCAGGGTAGAAATTCTAGCGTGAGTAATAAAACGATCAAAGCTGATACACCGTCGAATAAACGGTGTCAGCCTAACTCCCATGGTTCGTCAGTAAGTACTAGTTTACCTATTACGAAAGATCAGAAATTGTATGCGAGTAATAATATTCCATCGAATAGTGGCACAGATGTCGTACGTCCAGCAAACAGATTGGAGGAAAAAGAAGCTGGCGAGTCTATGGTTAAATATAAGTCGACTAGTAATTTAAGCATCCTCAAAGAGACTGCCAAATCCATTCATTCATCACAGTGTACCCCAGAGGAGATTGAAAGGAAGCGTTTAGAGGCAAAAATGAAATTGGAAGCCAAAAGGAAACAGCAGCAGTGTTCAATGATATCTGGCACGCAGTCGAAACTTCCGATGAACAGATCTGTGAAAAGATGATGATCCTGAACAAAGTTCACCTGAAAGATCGATTTCCGAGCAGTGTTGTTTTATTTACAACTACCAGCGTGCCTAGTACCAGTACTTCTGTGATTTAAACTGTATCCCGTTTATATAAATGATTGAAGTTGACAAATATTTTTTAAACAACGCAGGCATTTAAATTTTAAATATTGTTAGCAATCGTTTTTGAGATGATTCCTTATTCTATGTCGATAGTATAGGGTTAAAGTACGGATGATGTATGTGTGTATTGTATGTGTGCGTGTTAATAGGCAGCCCTATATGACTGAATTCGTAATAACAAAGAATCGTAATTAACGGTAGAGTTACGATCGCCAACGAATCGCAAAAAGAAGATCAGATCGAAACGAGCAACCGCGACAAACACGTCTGTCAACGAATGGTTATCCGTGCGTTCTTAATACAAATAAATACTTTTCCTTACAACGGCTCAGCTTTTCCTTATTTCCCAACGGCCGAGCCGTTGTAAGGAAAAGTCGTATTTATTTGTATTAAAAACGCACGGATAACCATTTGTTGACAGACGTGTTTGTCGCGGTTGCTCGTTTCGATCTGATCTTTTTGCGATTCGTTGGTGATCGTAACTCTACTGTTAATTACGATTCTTTGTTATTACGAATTCAGTCATATATAGGGCTGCCTATTAACACATACAATACACACATACATCATCCGTACTATAACCCTATAATAGTAATTACTATTAATTTGCAGCGATAATCGATGAATTATAAGAGCCGCAGAAGAATAAATATTGATACATTATATTGGTTTCTAAATATATTTATTTGTTTGTAACACACGTGATATGTGCTTACTCGATACCTTATCGTGGAATAGATGTTATAAAATTTGTGTACAATGTTAAAATACTAAATACATAGTATTTTATCAAATATGATTTCTATATAAATATATACTTAATTTTCTTTAGTGGTACATATTCCTGTTCAGTGCTCCTCGTCTGACTAAACCAGGCACATACTACTGCACAACTACGGTTACTCCGAAATATAAACTTACTACAATTTTTTATTAAAGACTCTTGTATCCCAACGGTGCATCGCAACATAGCTTCGTCAGAAAATAAGTTGCCAAATCCTCTAACCAGGATATAATAATGTAAAACTAAAAATACACATCAGTGTCTGATTAGTCTTACGTTTGTACTACTCGTGCGCCACGGGCGTTGCATCAGCGCATGCGCGCGCAGCCGACCGAGCAGCGGCAACAATTGCCAAGATAAATATCGCCGACACGAGCGATTTAAACAAATGTGTCCGAATAAATATGTACGGATCCGAAACGATCGTGCCACGTTGCGCGACACTATCGTCCAGATAACTCACCGCGCATGTTTACTGCCATTACGAGACTATACTTTTCAATCGATACACCACATGACGTCAGTCCGCGGTACAGCTGTGACATATCATCCCGCAGAAGACGGATTTGCGGATAGAAACCGGTGAGAGAATCTTCCTGGAAACGATCAGAGAATAACATTCATTACTTTCACTGTGAAATTACAACTTAACGCATTACTTCGGTAGGACTACAGGAACGACTGCGCACCCGTCGTGCGCATGGCGGGCGTTACGAACACTACGCACACTCAAACTTGCAGTTCGAGTACACTGAACAGGTAGTCGTAGAATGATGAAGCTAGTACACAAGTGCTTTTGTTGATATTAAAGTAGAAGTTCGTTATCTGTTATTCTATAATAATTTTTACGTATTCAGCTATTGGAATTGGTTTCACAATAGATCTAACTTAACCTCACTCATTCCTTCTTTCTCCCCATTTCTAATTACGTTATTTAACCTATCTATTGCACACTGTATTATTCTTTGCTTTTATCCAAACCTTTATTTCTTATGACGCATATTTCTCGTCTTTCTTCGATCGGTTCCCGCACGACTAAGGGTATAGATATAGTGGAGTGGTGAAGATCGAGGATAGCGGCGAGGTGAACATCGCGGCAAAATCGAACCAATGGAATTAAATGCAACTGTTTATTTATACGAGATAAATTCGAGTTAAAGTTATACGAGAGAACAGCGGTGCACATGGAAACAAAAATCACCGCACTGCTAAATCCTCAACGCTATATCCTCCACTATATTCCTGTACTAACGATCGCGCAAGCTCGCGGCAGGGGTTCGCAGCGCATGTTTGTCGATTGGGGTTTGTAGTGGGGGCGCGCACCCCGAACTCTGATTGGCGGAGAGGGCCGATCGAGAGCCGAGACGAAGGCAGTCGGCCAGCGGCAAGTATGGTGAGAGCACGTGTCGTTTGGATCGGTGCGCGCGACTCATTCGCCTCGTACGTCGGCTCGCGCCACTCCGTCACCAGTCAGACGAACATCGTCGCCAGAAACAGCAGTCTCTTTGCCATCGATCATCGCCGAGAGAAACCTGTCCAGGACAGCTGCGGACAACAGGCGGCTCGCACCTTCAAAATACTCGAATCGAGTGCAGTGCACGCGAATGCGAAACACGTCAGCTACGCACGTCGCCGGCCCGTCACGATGCTACTCGCGGTGATCGCGTTCCTAGTCGCCGGCACCAGCGCCGAGGTATTCACCAACACGTTTTTGGTGAAGATGCGGCAGCCCGCGGAGAGACAGGTCGCTGATCGCGTGGCCGCCAGGAACGGGTTCGTCAATCTGGGACCGGTGAGAGTGACACTGTTTCTATTTCCCTTCTTTTTACCACGTTTTTATTAACTCGCTTTCTCCTCGTTTACTCCTCCACAGCCGGTGACTTTGACGCGAGTAGTACCTTCTCGCAGAGTCGGGCACATTTTATTTGAAATATAATAACTATGTAGACAACGGATTTTATGCATTTATAGTTGTAATTTAAAACAGTAAGAACGTTAAAAGAATTTAAAAACATTGTTCTATTATTTTCAACCTATTAAACATATTGAGAAAGGAAATAAATTTGTATGTCACTCTAGTTTTTATTTTGTATAAAGATCCGCTGTCTAATGATAACAAATAAGCATTCGAAACACTGAATTATTTTAAATACTTAATGTTTTTAGTTTACAGATAACATAAAACATTCACTTTCGTTTGGCCTTTAAATCAAATAAATTATTTTCGAACGATATTTTATTTGAATAAGTTTTTATTTCAATCATATTGTTCAAATAAAATAATAGATAATTTCGTATCTCCAGAAGATATTATTGACACGAGAAAGACGAAATTATTTGAATTTCATTTGAAATCACCTTTTGAATGTGTATATGTGACTTTGAAAATCGTTTATATATGTGCCATAAATATTTGTGGAGTACATAGGTTTTATACGTATACGTAACAGAATTTCAAATACCATTGGAAAAATGCAGGCTCTCTATGACATTTCAATTGCTGGCCTTGTTTCTAGTTGTTTGTTTTTGAAAAAATGTTGAAATACAGGAAAGTTGAAACACCACTCAGTACACAGTTGATGTGGATAGTGTTTCAAAAATATTGATTGTTAAAATTGAAATGCCAAATCGAAGCAATCAAAAGAGTAAGGAAACAATCATTTCATGTTGGAACGAGTTAATATAAAAAGATTAGATACAAAAAGCTCGTAATGTAGTATAAGTTTAAAATTGCAAAAAATTGAGACTGTAGATAGCGAGAGATTAGAATTCAAAAAGCTTTAAAAGTTTATTGAACAATTTTTAAAAAGACGATAAAGTAGTTTAATAATACAAACCTGAGGTTTTGCATATAAGGAGATATTAAAATTTCAAAAGCTTTGGCTGTTCATGGAATATATTTTTTAAAAGGTAATATAAAGTAGTTTAACGAATAAAGCTTGGGACTTTGTAGATACGTAAATATTAAAATTCGAAGAGCTTTGGAGTTTTATAGAATATATATTTTAAAAGTCAATAAAGTAGCTTATAGTACACGTGTAAACTTCAATAAAGAGATTTTACGTAACAATGGACACGCGTGGCTGGATCGATGTATTTTTAGATAGCTGCAGTAACTATAAATTCGAATGAAGAATTTCCAGTAAATGTACGATTCATGGGAGTACGTAAATATAAAATGACGCAGACCTGCGTCAGCAACAGCGAACGAGTTAATAATGGGTTAGTGGGAAAGTAACATGGGATTCCCATCAGTATAAAAGAAATACTTCTCCTATCAATTATTAATTAAATATTGAGGAGCTTGCGAATAATGTCGCGGAAAACAATGAGTATTGTCAATTAAATACGAGAAAAAACAATGAGTATTTTATAATTGATTACATATAAAAGGATAACAATGGGTATTTGTATAGGACAACCGACCCAGAGTAACTCTTTTGAAAAATTGAGAAAGTTCGGAAAATTCGGCCAGTGAGTTACCAAATCCCACAACAGGGATTTCGATCCCGTCGCTTATCAGATCTGAGCCGATTAGACTGTAGTGTCGAGGATGATTTATTAATTAGTCCGAGCAAACAAGTTGTTGATGGTAACCAGTAGAAGCTTATGTAAACCAAACCTTGCGCGACCTATCCTGATCCTAAAACAGATTAGTTTGCTACTGGGATTCAGGAGTCTGTTGAATAGACACTGGATCGATGATCGAGTTACCACCGAAGGAAATCACATATTACATATTGCTTTCGGAGAGTGTGGAGAGCGTGATGCTCGTTTGAACCCGGGGGCTCTTGTATTCAACCCCTAGCAACTCTGTGATGACCTTTCGTTGATTAATTCTGTCTTAGCAGGCTTCACATTTTTTTCGTAGATCCTACGTATTCTATTTTCTTTTGTAATATACTCATTTTTTTATTCTAGAAAATATCTGTGGCTTTTGCAAGGGCTGAAGTGTTCGTAGGCCTTGAGCTTTTTGTATTCGACCTGATTTGTGACCTCTCACCCCCTGCAAGCTGTCCTTGGTGATCCTTCGTTGTCGATTCCGTGCTTTATGCGCTCCAAGATTTTGTTTAAAAATCATGCAACCGTATATTTCACACATTTTTTTTCAACCAATTCATCCCTGTTTTAAAAATGGAAAGAAAATAGAGAGGGGTTGTTTGTTATTTTTATGGGATCTAAGATATTCGTGGATCCTACAGTTATTTCAGATTGACGGTATAAATCCAATTCTTGTTTCTTTGTAAGCGTTGCAGATTAACCTAACCCAGACCCGAGGCTTTTTTGTATTCAACCCCATCTGCGATCCCTAACCCCGTGTAAACTGTCCTGTTGACCTTTCGTCGATCAATTCTGTCTTAAACTTCGCAATTTTTCTCTCGTAAACCCTACACCTTTATATTCAATATCCCCTCTCAATATATTCATTTTTATTTTCAATACAGCTTAGTTTTTTTGAAAATATTGTGGCACAGGTTTTTTGTTAACTATATTGGTGACCTTTAGTCGATCAATTCTGTCCACAATTTTTTTGTGAACCCTTTACCCTTATATTTCATTCTCCTTTTCGGTGTGTCCACTTTTATTATCAATGTATGTTAATCTTTTTGGAAGGATTGTAACATTGTGTTTTAGGCCCTTTTTTGTATTCAACCCTATCTAATTGTCCTTTTTTCAACTAATTCTATTTTTATAAACTCCACAATTTGTGGTAAATCTTGCAGCTCTATATTTCACTGTTCTTCTACGATAATTCTACTTCTGTGTCAGAAAATACAGAGAAAATGGAGCGACAGTGTTGTTCATCCTGTTTTTATGGGATCTAAAACTTTGATGGACCATAGACACATTTACAGTCGACTACTCCATTTAAGCCCATTTGTATTTCTGAAAGAGTTCCTTTAACCCCTTTTAACCTCTTCCACTACCATTTATTTTGAGGTTACAATGATTATAAATTCTTCATCGTTCAGAATTTCATAAAAAAAGGAAAGTTTATATTTATTGTATGCCCATATTTCTCAAAGCCTATATATCGACTACAACAAAATAGAATTTTATTTCGATTTAAAGGAAATTAATAACATACATATTTATTAGAGTCTGTTCAGAATCTTCATCACGAGTCTGACTCGATATTATATGGCAAGGGGTTAAAAAAAATTTGTTCAACGGAATTTTCTTTACATATTTCTTTAGAGATTGGACCTAAAATATATATTTGATATTTTATTTGTAATATTTCTTTTAACAAAGCCTAGTTCCATATATCCAATAATTGTTTTAAAAAAAATTTGTTCAACGGGATTTTCTTTACATATTTCTTTAGAGATTGGACCTAAAATATATATCTGATATTTTATTTGTAATATTTCTTTTAACAAAGCGTAGTTCGATATATCCAATAGTTTTAAAAGAAATTTTTTTAAATCACTTGTTTCCACTGTCGCCACAAGCCTCCGTTAAATCGCCCGCAGGAACAGACCCGTCGGTTTTTGCAATTTTATCGGCTGGAAAATGGAAAAATATCGGTCGGGTCGATCGGTGGCCGATGGAGGTTGATGGGAACCGAAGAATTGATCTTGGGGAAAGCTGTCGCGGGTTCCTGCGGGTTATTCTTCTACGGTGTCGGTCACAGCACGAGATCTCCTGACACTGACACATATCGCTAAGCATAGCACGTACGCGTTGCGGCCACGCCAAGAAAATTGCTTATCAGGGGCGAAACAGAGTGTGGCATGGGGTGAATATGCTGGGATGAGAATGAAATCTTTGTCGGCCGATCGATAAGTTTGTCCAGTCGGGGGAAAAAAATGACGGAACGCTGGTGTTTATAAGGGAATCGCTAGAATTTCTCATTTTGTCTCTTGCCAATCGTGCTAGAGCGATCTGTCCAGGAAATGAACACAGTGAACGAACATGATTCGTACCATTTACACTGCCGCTCAAAAGTATGTGGACACTTCCTTAATTCTTATAACTACCTGAAAAAAATTATGATGTCTTTGGTAAATTTGATTACCTTGTATGTAATTCCAGTTCGTACAGTGTGTTAGAGAATATATTTTAATAATAATTTTTTCTGGCTATTAGCTTTTTCATTATTTCAGTATCAATAAGGTTCCACTCGGATTCTAAGATTTCCCACAAATATTTTTCAGATTTGGGATATCGTTTCCCCATAGTTTTTCTTTTATTTATTTAAGAAAATTGGATAACTAAATTGTTAATTCAGTATTATTAGAATACGTTATGTACAGTGACTCCCACTAATATTCGGACACTCTTGACAAGACGATAACTTTTTTAATATTGTATTATACGATTTGAACTTTCGTTGGGAAGCTTGAGCAATTAGTTTGCTACAGAATGTGAAAAAAAATTGTTTCAAAAATTGCAATTGATCGGAATTGTAGAAAAAATACTAAAAGTTGCATTTTACAAATTTTTTATGTGGGTCTATATTGAAAAATTAAAAAATACATTTTTTAGATCTGTGCCAATTAAACATATTCTGAAAATTTCGTCAAAATCGGTCGACGTTGCAATGAGCTACAAACGTTTAAAGATGGTAAAAATTGCAGATTTTCACGATTTTCGGCCTGTAACTGCAATAAATCTAAGGATTCTTAAATCTTTCAATGCCTGTCGTGTTTCCCGCATCAACCGATTTCGATGAAACTTTCACAGAGCATATAATTCACACAGATATACAAAACGTATTTTTTAAATTTTCAATATAGGCCCACATAAAAAAGTTGTAAAATGCAACTTTTAGTATTTTTTTCTGCAATTTCGATCAATTGCAATTTTCGAAAAAATTTTTTTTCACATCTTATAGCAAAATAATTGCTCTAGCTTCCCAAGAAAAAGATTCAGATCGTATAGTACAATATTAAAAAAGTTATTGTCTTTTTAAGAGTGTCCGAATATTAGTGGCAGTCACTGTGCATATTCATAGTAGACTGTAGCAACAAATATTGTTTGATAATAAAAATATACATTATATATCACAAATTTCATGAACACGGTAAGTGTCCACATACTTTTCAGCGGACTGTGTAATAACTTCCTCATACAACAGTTCTATTATAAATTCATATGGAGATTTCGCTAAAATATATATATATAATAATAATAAATATATATAAATATATATTTTTTCTAACTTTTATAATTTTAATTTCGCTGAAAATAGCACATTAACAGTCTGAAAGTTTTTAATTTGTTCCACTGTCTTGGCACGATATTAAAGAGCAATCGATTAATTTTACTTTAATTTCGTCCTTTGGAACCCGAGTTTTTTCAACGAAATTTTAATCTGTTTCCTGGCAATATTGCCGTAGAAAATGCAATTCCCATGGAAACGAATTGTATAACGCCAGACAAACTCGAGAAAATTAGTTGTGTCACCGACATTTTCCTTTGTTATTTCGTAACGCGTATCGCGCGCTCTGCGAATCGTTGATGAGTTTAATTCCCTTTGAAATTAATGAAACATGCATTCGTCACGAACGAACGTGTTTCGAGAATTTTTTCCCCGACATTTCCGTCACTCAAACTGTTCGTTCGTCACTTTAAGACACACACAATTGTGCACTCTGTACATTGTCATTGGATTTAATGCAAATATATTACATAATACGCCCATTCTTTTGTAAAATGGATTAATGCATTAACGTTACGAAATTTCTGTTCTCGCGGAAATTTATTCGCGAGCATGCTCTGCTATGCATGGGCAAATTTTTGGCGGAATCCACTTATCTAAAAGCGCCGGCCATTTGAACGCAGGTGATAGTGGGGAGAATTAGGTCACATAAATGGAGTTCTACTGTAACGTAAAGCATCGCTGTTTGCATTCGTACTGTAATCATTGTAAAAGATATTTGTCTATGGCGAGGGTATTGTTTGAACAGTTTTTTAAAGGGTCCAAGATAACGTTAAGCACTAAGTCTAATTCCGTGAAGAGGTTAATGAATTAGTTTATGGACGAAGGTGGGATACAGTTTAAGTTGCATTAGAGTCAGAGTTGGGCATTATCAATTAAAATTTTAACCAAGATTGATTGATTAACGATTAAAAAAGGTAATCATTGAAAAATGGACGATTGATTCAATCGATTGATGAAGTTAATCGTCAATCGTTGATTAAGAAAAGAAATCATCGAGAAATCGGAGACTGATTTATTTCATCAATTGTTGAAGTTAATCGCCACACGGTCTATCCATAAATTGTAATAAGTAGGGAGAGAGAGAGAGAGAGACAGAGAGCGGAGATGAAGAATTGACAGAGAAATATATCTCAATAAAAACTCAGTTTACATTTTTTCCAGTATGCATACAGTTTTGATTCCGTATTTCATTTCGAAATTTCAGCAGTTAATCATTAATCAATTATCCGATTGATGATTACAATTGAAAAGAATGTAATCGTTAACCGCAATTAACGACTAAAATAGGAGTTTAATTGTTAATTGCGATTAACGATTGAAGTAGAAATTTATTGGTGAATCGTTGATTAAATTTTTGCCCAACTCTGATTAGAGCTAATGGACTGGAAATGTTATGCCAAAGAAGAGAGTAATTATTGTTTCATGATAAATAGACCGCGGATTTTTATATGCAAATATGTTGTCCCAAAAAAATGTTGCACCTTCTTGGAAAAACACGGACCAATCACAGCGTGGCTACTACAGAGCGCGGCATTTGCGTTGGCCGAACCGGAATCCATCCGAAGTAGCCGGGCTGTGATTGGTCCGTGTTTTTCGTTAATAACTCCCCAACGGAGCCGAGGCGGAAATTTCCGCTAAGGAAAAAGTTGCTTCAAATGACCTAAGGAACCATCCTGTATATCTGTGGAGATTTTAACTCCTGTAACTGTTGTTGAAAAAATGTTATCGTTAATTTTTGTTTAACACCACTCGTGTTTCTCCAAAATCGCCGAGCACATGGATCACGTTCGCAGCACGATTCCGCAATAAAAAAGAATTTTATCGTTGTAAATCGATGGTAACGCGGATCGATAGGAATTATCGTGACGCGTTCTCGCGCGGATTTGCGCCGGGGCTCGCTCGGAATTAATCTTATCGTCGCCGGCGTATGTTACGTATTTGTGACGTGGGTTCGGACCGGTTTCCAACTGTTTCGATCACGTTCCTCCGACGATTATGCGGGTGCTCGCGACAACAACGAACCCGGGGAATCAATGCCTCCGGCGGATCGGTACATGCCCGCGGTAAATATCGGTCGTTCATGCGGTGAACCGATAACGAGTTCCCGTTGATATAAATCAAACGGTGAAGTGGAACAAGGATAAATGTTCTACCGACTCGCCGCTGCCGGTAGAGATTTTACCGCTGTTATGCGAGCAATTTGTCAATGCTGCGCCATTCCCGCGAGGAATTCGGTAATGGGATCTCGGGACCTGTTCGTCTTGAGGACATATCGAACAGTGTATTTGCATTGAATTAGCATAATTAAGCTAACATTAATGTGGCGTTATGCATAATTCAGAAGATGTAATAGCATATTATGAACCCGACGTTAACCCTTAGCACTTTAGTGGCGCCTGGAGGCGTCACTAAAAATTGCTGTACTAGTATTTAAAATATTGTTTGTTGTCGGTATCTAACCAATTACTAAACATTTAGATATTGTATGAGGTATTATATCAGTTTCATATCTACCAAATTTAAAAGATCATAGAGAATGGAAATATTCTAGGTCAGAAGAAACGTTTGATTATCGAGTTAAAATAGCTCCGAGTGCGAAGGGTTAAATTTTTGCTAGGCGGACAGATCCTCTTAAATAGTTTTCTAAAGATTAGAATTCTTTTTGTAGTTCGCAATTTCGTATAAAAGGAGAAAATTTATATCTCTATTGTGTGCTTATATGTTCTCCAATAACTATACACTAACAAAACCAAAATCGGTTTTAATCACTCAACACATCAATCAATTTAATAAAAAACCATAAATATTTATTAGTCTCTGTTCTGAATCTTCGTCACGAGTCTGACACGATATCGTAGGGCAAGGGCTTAAAGCTGTAAACAATATTTTAGGAAAATAAGAAATGGCTAAAAATATGTTTGAGGATCATCGAACAAAAGGGAAAATATCTTATTCATTAAAGTTCATTGCTTGAATAAAAAAATGGTGCTCTATTTCACCTTAACACATTAACGACCGGTGATTATTGTATAATTTTGAAAAATCTATGGTACATGGCTAAACATTTTTTAATGGAACTTTCAATAGCAACAGCAATTTTCATTGTGAACTAACAAACCACTCTCAACAACGTCATCTAATAGTTTCATTTATGATTGAAATGTAAAAGAAAATTTCTATGCTTTCTTTTGGTACAGCACAATTATTGAAAATCCTATTAATATTAATCCTATTAATCCTATTAATCCTATTAATAATAGGCTTCCGGTAGGTAAAGTGTTAAAATACCGAAATTACTTTCTTGCTAACCCAATATAATGACAGAGTGGGTGTGGAACAACTGATATGCATTCAATTTTGCCAGTAACTTGCCCACATTAATGCTACTTCACAGAGTTTTTTCAAAATTTTAGATCTCCTATTAAAGTTAGAAAAAATTATTCTTTGGATTCTTCTTTAAGATAACAGTAAAAACACCGACCAAGAAAATCGATTCTATTCGCATGAGAACCCATAACTTTACAAGCCATTTTCTCCTTACCGGCGAAGTGGAAACATCATGTCTGTGGTCAGACGAAGCGACAGTGGTAGAGACGCGACTCGCTCCGACACCTACGCAGAAGGTATAGCCTACGCATTCAGTGGTTGTTTGACAGTCCAACCACATCCTGCGCACATCATCTGCCTTATCTGTAAAATGTTATTCTGATATTTTTATGTAAAACGTTCCACTGCACTCCACTGTGATATTCATTGTTCTCGAGCTATGGAAATTCGCGGTACTGCAGCTCTTTGTTCAATGACTTCCCACTCGTGTTCGTTGTTGATATGTATTTAGCATCCTTTGTTTTCAATTAACGCGTTAATGCTATTAGCGACGCCTTCTTTCATCCCTCCGGAAGTTGCCTTTATCTGCGTTTCATCTCCATCGTTACTAATTAATTTGTGCCTCCGTGTATGATGGACATTGCTTGCGAAGAAAAATCGATAGTGCTAGATAGAGAAAATGGTTGGAGAATGTGGTAATTCTGCAGATTTGTTTATTGGGAAATTAGAAATTGTGTCATTGTAATTATATATCTAGGAGTTCCTGTTTCATTCGTTTCACAACCCCTAAATTTACAAGCCGTTTTCTCAATCACTATACAAGATATCGAAACAAACTCAAGTGCAAATAATAAATATATGTTAGTGCTACTTGACGAGATTTCTTCAAAATTTTTCATTCCTTATAGAGTTCAGAAAAAAATTATTCTTCAGGGTCTGTTTTTGAAACTAATCACGACACTCGCCAAGAAAATCAATTTTATTCGTCTTCGAACTCCTGACTTTGGGAGCCATTTTCTAAATCACTATATAAGATATTCAAACAAACTCGAGTGCAAATAATAGGTAGATGTTAGAACTGATTTACGAAATTTTTTCAGAATTTTTCATTCCTTATAAGGGTTAGAAGAAAATTATTCTTTAAAAATTCACCAAAAAATGTACAAAGCTCCGCCTCTCGCCAGCAAACAAAAATTAATTAAAAATCCGGCGAAGTAAGTACAACCAGAAACTTTTTTCCCTCGCAGAAAACAAAGTTCCATTTTTCCCGTGCTCGTTCTTCTTGGTCCAGGTTACGTTCCGCATGCTCAGACTAACGAATTTTCCCGGAGATTAGAATTTTCCAGGGGTGGATGGTTAATAGAGTGAGGCGCTAACTGGCGAGTGGGCCAGTTCGAAATGGATGATTTACGAGGAGGGAACGATAAGGAAACTTGGCCGGAAGTTGTTGCTCGTGATTACACCAGGACTCGGTGATCCAGTTTGCGAACAGGACGAGTTTCCGGTTATCCTGACCAGCGGTGACAAACGGGTTAAACGGCCGCGTTTCCCTGCAATTGGAACAATCCCTTGGATCTCATCAAGAAGGGCTTCTTGTGTAAGTGCAGCGAAAACAAGTGATTTTTAAGAATTTTTTTCAGAATAACTATTAGACATACGGAACTAAAAAAAATGACACTTGTATTTCAAGACCAGAGTTGGGCAACAATTTTATTTGAATAAAAATTTCGAATAAAGTGGGATTTTTCCAAGTGGGTTTTAAACCCACTTTATTCGAAATTTTTATTTAAATGAAATGTTTGCCCAACTCTGTTCAAGACTATCTGCTTATATCCCAAAAAGGTCTAGTCCCATATACCCAATAGTTATGAAAAAAAAATCTTAAAATTCACTTGTTTTAACTGCACCCTCTTTTAATGTCTTAACGCCCCTCGAAGAGCTGAAAACTTCTTCGGGGAAAAATCGTATGAAATGGCCCTCAGGAGGACGGGAGAGCTTCGAGGAGCACGAGTGGGAGTCATTCGCAGGATAAATTGTCTCTCGCGACTTCCGAGACTTCACTTTATTGCACGTGTTGAGGGAGAGTCCTTGGGTGCTGTGTCAGTTGTTGCTTTCCTCATTTCTTGCTGAATTCTATTATTTTTCTCTCCAACAAAGAGAGTCTCTTAGACCCCGACAAATGAATTTCATAAATAGCCTCGTTTTCAATAAATTTGGGATAAAGAATAAAACACGGGATAAGAAGTAAACAAACAGATTTAATTTTATTCATATAAAAATTCTTTTCAATAATCTGAAGCTGGGGTCTCTGAGACCCCACACATTACCTTGCGAAGGTTAAAAGAATTTGAGAATTTATTAAAGAAAAAGGGAGGCTTGAACAATATAGGCTTATATAAAAAAACTTGTGAAAAGCAATGTTGAAAATTTTCTGTAGGATTCGGATCAACTGCAATTTTTAAAAAAATTCTTTTACTAAAAATTCTTTTTAGTAAACATTCTATTTCGTATTTGACTACAATATTGTAGTAAAATATTTGCAAGGAACAGTCATGTCAACTTAGAGTGAACTTTATTTCGGTTTCCTCGAGTGCATTTGGAAAAATGTGCCCCGGCATAAGCAGAGTCACGTTCGAGGGAGCAGAAAAGGGGTCGCAAAGCTGACGAAAATTGAACCCCCCGACTGTGTACCCGACGTAAACATGTTTCGAGTTACGTTTGCTCTTCTACGTTTCGATAATACATTTGCAGAGTCATCCGGCACTGCTTCGCCGTTCCTTTCAGCGTACTGTTACATTAACACTAGGTTTACGGAGCTCTAGAAATAACTATTTCACATTATTGTATAAACATAACAAGAATGTGTCTATTCAAATTTTTGGCCATTTCTCCAATAATGTATTCCAAAAGAAATAAATTTGGTAAATAATTCCGCAGGGAAACATCTTTACAATCTCAATAATCGCACATTAAGAATATTAGGAGCCGTCATTTTGACGGGTCCCGTAAACCTAGTGTTAATGCCACTTGTTACGTGGCTCCCCGGTCCTTTAACTCTCCCTTGTTGGATTCGTGCATTCATTAGAAGACGCCTTCGACGCCCACGCGATCGCGGGAAATCGTAAATCCGCTGATAATAACGGCCAAGCGTTCCGTTATATTATCTGTTTGTTCGATCTGAGTCGATAGTCAAACAGACAATTCCACATTAATTATTGTTTAGACAGATATTGATTGGACGGGGTCAGGGAGGACCATTTGTAATAATAGAATGATTAATATTTCTCATTCTACTATTTTTAATCTGATATCTTTTTAAAAATTTCGTCTATGTTGTACAAATGTCAAAAATACAATGACCCTTTGTATTCGGAGCACCAAGTGGGCGTGGTCTCATTGCTCTGCAAGGCAATGCTCCCTGGAGACCTAATATACAGTTAGGAGCATAACTGATCACACACATAGAATAACACAGCAGAATAACTTGTTTATGAATGGACCAAACAACTCCAATTTTTCTGTAAGGCTAGAAGAATTAGTTTAGTAAAGGCGGTCTAAAAAATATGTTGAAAAAATGCATTTGGTCGGAATTGTGAAAAACAATGGTAAAAATTGATTCCTACAACTTTTTTAGCTGGGCCAATAACGAAAATTTAAAAGATGTGGTTTGTCAACTCGTATAAATTATATACGCTCTGAAAATTTCATTGAAATTGGTTAATTGGTTTACACGAATTGTAAACAATGAAAAGTGGTAAAAATCTTGAAAAATTGCAATTTTTACCACTTTTGATCGTTTATAACTCGTAAACCAATTAACCGATTTCAATGAAATTTTCAGACCGAATATAATTTATACGAGTTGACCAAACAGATCTTTTAAATTTTCGTCATTGACCTAGCTAATTTTTATTATTGGTTTTCACAATTCCGACCAAATGCATTTTTTCAACATATTTATTAAACGTCATTCACTAAACTAATTCTTCTAACCTTACAGAGAAATTGAAATCGTTTGATCCAATCATAAAAAAGTTATTCGGTAGAAAAGGTATGTTTCTGTATGTTCTGTGTGCATGATCAGTTATGCTCCTAACTGTATGTAAACTTGACACAGTTTCAAAATAAATCTAACACGGCTTTAATTAAATCACAGTCCTTGCTGGAAAGTTCAATAACTCTTCGTCTCGAACTAGATCTAACACGGCATAAACCAAATGCTAGATCAATACAGTCTCCAAGATCTCTAAAAAATCTAGCTCCAAAAATGATAGTGTCCTATCTTTGTCTTTGGAGTTCGGAGTGGGCGTGGCTTTGTGGCTCTCGCTCCGAAAGGAGCCAGGGCAACGCTCCCTGGAGCAATTTGTGCTCACTCTTTTACATAAGTTGACGAGTGTCGAAGGCGATTGAGTTATTACAGTAGCTGTGAACAGGCTGGATAATAAAACCGTAGAAATTCAAGTAAAAAGTACGAGGGCATTTTCAGCGTCGCCGCTCACAGAAGAACTGTCTCCGCGACAGATGTAATTTATCTGCTCGCGAAATGGAATCGATCCTCGTCGAACGCCATATTTACAATGCCGGTGACGCTGTCTCTCGGTATCTGGATCCGTCTTCCTCGATTAATCGTCCGGCGTGACGTACGGCTACCGACTATCACTGTGATCGATCGGCACTCGAGTCAGCAAACGGTGTGGGGTAAAAATGTGGAAATCATAGGAAATGATAGAAGGCAGCGGGGACGAGTAGAAAAGATTGTTGGGGACCAAAGAAGAATTGGAAGAGGCGATAAAAATGTTCGAAAATGAGCGAAGAGAGCAAACAATGTAGGAAAGAATTGATAATAAAAGAAAAACAGAAAAATGTTTGAAAATGAAAAAAGATGAAGAAAAAATTGAGAACAAAAGAAGAACAGAAAAAGATGGCAAAAAATGTTTGAAGACGATAGAAGAGGAGCAAACATTGTAGAAAAAAATTTTAATAAAATAAGAATAGGAGGGGATCGAAAAAATGTTTGAAAACGAAAGGAGAAAAGAATTGAGAAAAAAAGAAAACGTAACACGAGATGTTCAAAAATGGAATGAGAACAGACGACGAAGAAAAGAATTGAGTATAAAAGAATGAACAGAAGAGTATAAAATGAAAGAATACAAAAAGCATGGAGGTAACTGAGAATAAAAGAACAAGACTTTCATAATCAGCCGGAATGGATCGCGGTAGTTAAACAGAAAATGAAAGAATATAATTGATAACCAAAGGAGAGAAAGAAAATGAAATAAAAGCTTGAGAGTAAAGACAATTAATAATAAATGAAAATAGCTGCCATATTGAGCTGATTACACGGTGGCTAAGCAGAAAATAAAAGAGAAAAGAAAATTGATACTGTAAAAAGACGCATAGAGAAAGTAAAAAAGATGGATTCTTTTAAGAAGAGAAGACAGGGAGATTGCTGAGAATAAAAGAAGGATTCAATTGAGAACAAAAGGAATAGCTTTCCAGAGTCGAGACCACCGATAAATCGTGTTTGCCAAATGGAAAACAAAAGGAGACGAAGGGGAATAAACCCTCGAGACTAAAAGGAGCGAGAAAAGTACATCACGAAGATAAAAAAAGAGGGGAGGAATATTCTGAGCAAAAGAATCCGAGAAAAATATGAAGAAAGTGATTTGGAATAAAAGAAAACAATTTCGAATAAAAAGAACAAAACTGTCGCAGAAAGAAAACAAACCGAAAAGAATCGCTGATAAAGAGGATGAAGAAGAACTTAGTTGTGAACAAAAGGAGAGGACAAAGAAAAAGAAAAATCGAGTAAGTAGCGAGAAAAACCCTTGAAAATAAAAGAAGAAATAAAGATGTAAATCGTTCTAGATAAAAGAAGACTAAAATGTGAAGAGCGTTGACAACAACAGAAGGCAAGAAGAAACGAACTAAAAATAAGGAGACAATAAACTGAAAGAATAGCCACAGCAAGCAGCAGCAGAGATCACAATAATAAGCCCTCGATACAAGAAAATAAAAAGAAAAAAATGGATGCTGAAAGAAAGTAAACAGGATCACTGAGAATAAAAGAAGATAATGGAACAAAAGGAAATAGAACATAGATGGAGACTATAAGTGAAAGGAAAGTTGGAAAAGATGCTCGAGAACAAAAGAAGAGTAGATAATATAGCAAAAAAAGGAGAGAAACGGTAATTTATGCCAAGTATTACTAGATAGATGGCAGCACTAACTTTTTACGACCACGGTGAAAATGGAGGACAATGGAATCTGGGGATTTCGTCTAATATGGAGCAGAAAAGTGCTTGCTCGACTGTAAACAATAAAAAGATTAGACGTGGAAGAAGCCACGCGAGAATAATCATTTTAAATGGGTCGATCGATCGGAATGTTGCGGTTACGCTGGCTGTGTTCCAGGTTTGTGTTGGTAAACTTTGCTGCGATACGATCCTGGGGACGGTATGTGCTCCCTTAATTCGGTGTTGTTCTCTTGTGTACTCGCGGAACTTGCGACAGCGATCCTAAGCGGTTGCAAAGTGCACTTCTACCGAGTTAAAGTTGCAAAATCTACTTACAATGTACCCTTATCATTTAATTGATCTATTAACTGCCCAGTCACTGTTCATAATAATTTTGCAAAACAATTTATTTAATAGTTTTAGCAAATATAAATTGATTTTTAAATACAGATAAATAGTGGTTCTAGCTGAATAAATTTCCATCGAATTCTCTGCTCGTCCCACTTCGAAGCAACCTGACTACCCGCATGCAGGTTTAGCTTCCCGAATACTTATCGCAGGTTTATTTTAATCCTCGCTATGCCGGCTCGCAGACACGTATCTTCTCATTCGATGCTATAGCAGTCGTAAGTTCCAATTTGTGACAAAAATGGAAGGCAAAATCAATTCCGTCTACTGCGTCAACGTGGTTGCTGTTTTTACGGGATCGTTTCAATAATTAAACAGTCCGTTTATTGATCTTGTCTTCTCATTTAGAAGCTGCGCTTTTCCATCCTTTTCTACGATCTCCGTGAAAGTGCATAGTTGAAGTTGTTCCGTGTATTATTTTTATGCACTTTTCATGTTCGAGAAAGATTGAAAAATAAAGGATTTAAAATACCATTTTTCAAAAAATCTACTCACTTCAATTGGTTAGAAAACATACGCATTTTCTTTAATTCTTTATAATAAATGTCGAATTTTCTTTTACGTGTGGACCGTTTCTATAGCAATCAGAAAAATTGGAGAAAGCGATTTATCTAATAAAATGAGTACTGCAGTTAAAATTTATAATTTAATTAAAAATTTATTTTCCAATTTGAAATGAGAAAAGTCGTTTTGATTTCATTATTTCCTTCTTTAATTACATTTTCATTCATACGAAAAGAGTAAACTCGTCAGACTGCAAAATACATGCAAATATGCATTTTCCTAAAAGAACATCGAATTTTACTAAATGCATTTGCTGCATTATCGAAAATTGTCACGAGCCACGAGCTAACTGCATCAACACGCCTTCAGCGCAAAATAGACGAATGCAGCTATCTAGTCAAAGTCCTCCTTTGGACTCAGGTCCGCGAAAGTCCACCGGTGCATCTGAAATGCATCTGGCGTTGCATTCGCGAGAGTGTGCAGCAGCGTTGCAAGTGTCACCGGCTACGTTTATTACGGTCCCGTGGCTATGCATCGACTATGCAGATTTCTCGGTTTCGATCCCCGTTTCTCATGCAAGTGTCGGGATGCACTTTCCGACCCGATGGCGCATCCGACCGTGTAGGGAAAATGCGGAAATGATAAAAATGAAACAATCTACTATTTCAGACATTTTCTCAATGGAGTACATATACAATGATTGGATCAGTAGATACGATAAATTCAGAAAGTTAATCATTATAGGGGGTATTAGGACACAGTAATATTTTGAAAAAATCGAAAATTTTTTTTTATAGAAAAATTACATTCGTAAACTTTAAACGCCTTTTTCTCAGAGTTGCGTTTTTCAAAACGGTGTACAAGATATGTCGAGTTTTACCTTAGCAATTACATAAAAATTTTATAGTTATCTTCATTATAATATCTATTAGGCATTGACGATCGATTTTTTTTTCATTTTCCCATTATTTTGTTAAATATAAATAAAAAATTAACAAATTTTCTACCGAAATTCAGTCATTAAATTTGAAACGTCTGCCATTTTATTAATTTTCACGAAAATTGAAATGTGGGATCGTCAATGCCTAGAGAATATATCACAGTTTATGACGTTCTTGGGATTTTTGATACAGTTAATTCGATTTGTAGGAATCCTGTACACCAGTTGGCCATCTGGAAGGCATAAGAACGAATTATATTTTAAATATTACAAGCATTTTTTTATAGTTCATAATACAGTAAACTGAAATACAAAATCTAATATTAATCGATCATTCATTTTTCTCTGTCCAAAAATAGACTTTTTAGAAAAACTGAGACTACTTCTACAAGCAATAAATCTCACACAAATTCGGAAACTTGACTCGACAAAGCACGTGTCAAAAAAGAAAGAACAGCAATGAATTCAGAATTGCGTGAGGTCATTGCCAAGCACTTGCTTGTCCAATTCTTGGAACCTGCGCCAAGCACGTACACACACCTGGGAACACTGGTGACAGCCAGGTGATATAGTGCAGGTCCACTCTATTGATCAAGCCTAATCGGCGAATAGCAAAGTGGCCTCTTTGACTTCGGTATCCGCTTTGTCTCGGGTAGCGTGCCTCCGTCCGTCGAACTATCCCTTAATCCAGTTTGACTTGGGGCTACACGTGTCACGTAATCCAATTAGCAAGCGCCCACCCGAGTGCGTAACACCGAGAACGTAATATTACGACTATCCTTGTTTCCACCTACATGCAGTTGCAGTTGCTGCACGCACGTGCAAAGGATAAAGCGAGCGCGCGCGTCCATAAACACGAGAGTGCGCAGGTTTATTGTCCTCTCCCTTCCCTTACGACGATTGCATGTAAATGCAATTTGCACGGTGCACGGGGACGAGACGTGATTCGGGCCTGCAACTGGAACCGACCTGCGAAACAATTCTTCAACGGTCCGCGCTGCAATTGCGTCCACTTTCGCATTTTTCTTCGTCCCATTGCTGTTGCATCAATCTCTCTTTTTTTGATGCCCAAATAAGTGAAATGTTGTGCCAGATTTGACCCAGGTTGGCTTCAGATTTAACATTGTCTGTTTATTTTTAATTTATCAGAATTAGTAGTGTGCGAGACCGGGTCGGGACGGGAACGGGAACGATTTTCGGGATCGGGACGGGATCTTGAAACTTTCGGGATTCCTGAGAATGTTCGGCTTTCCCCAAAAAGGTTCGGGATTTCTTACTAAAAAATAATATTAAAAGATTTCGTGCAGCATCAGAAATCCCGTAGATTCACGGGAAATCCGAGCACCACCGGGAATCCCGAATATTCTCGGGTAACCCGAACATACGCGTCTTCCCATCCCGTCTCAAGCATCAGGTTTCGGGACTTCCCGGGATCTCGCACACAGAGTTGTGCAGAATTACGATTGAATTACTCCAGGAATTATAATTACAAAGTAATTGAATTACATTGTAATTTATAAATCAGATCTTCATTCAATTAAATTACAATGTAATTCGTAATTGCAATTGGAGTACAATTATAAAATACCTTGTAATTAAATTACATTAATTAATTGAACGTGAACGAGGAATAGAAACTACGCCGCATAGACAGCAAACAAGTATATGAAAGAAACACATAAAAATATATCGCACTTCTTCAAAGTTCTGGGCTATAATTTGGAGAGCTGTATTTTAATTATATTGTATTTCAATTACACATCTGATTAAAATAATTAGTAATTGAATTAATTGAAAGGTTTGAATTATGTAATTCAGTTAGGACCTGTAATTGAATTACAATTGAATTAGCACAACTCTGCTCGCACATCATTAATTAGAATCATCACTGAATTATTACCGAGTTTTTTATGATTATCAAATTAGATTTGGAGTCATTGTTTAGTCTACCAAATTAGCTTGTAATGCAATTCCTAGTTGCTTTCAAAGGGAAATACAGGAATGTTAGCGACTAGATGATCCATTGTGCCAATCGAAATCGATTTCCTCGATACCTCGGCTGATGCTTTGATACTATACGTGGCCCCTGTTGTAAGCTACATTACACAGATCATGGGCGTGTACACGGCTTCTTGTGATGAATAATGACGCATGAATGCGCTTCAAAGCAATAGTCGGTCAAGTATTTGGTTCGAGTGAAACCGATTAACCTGCGTGTTACAGCCGAAAGTAATCCCCCTGCTCAAAGGATTAACATAATATCGACGGTATAATATCACGGTAACATAATATCCCCTAATACATCCCCATCCTATATAATATCCATAACAAATAAAGGGTCGACAGTTTACCCAGAAAGAACTCTTTCTACCAAGTTTTATCCCTATACCTCGCCCGTAAGGGAAGCTACGGGGAGCAAAGCAAAATCCAGTTTCATCTAAAACTTCTTTGAAAGCTCTAACATATTTACCATATCGATCCACATATTCGAGAATTTTTTCCGATTTCTTAGTTGCAAACTCTGGTTGTAAAAAATGAAAAACCAGAGAAAATTCGAAAAATGCAGATTCCATATTGAAGCTCAAGAGCGATCAACCTGGAAATTAATTTAGTAGTCGGGTATTCTCTCCAACGCTATCTCCGATTTTTTCATATTTTTATAGCTGGGGTGCCTCGTAGTTAAAAAAAAAGAATTAAGAAACAATATTTTCGACGTTTTCTTCTATGAAAATGTAAGTTACACTTAATTTTTCTCAATTCTTATTCTCCGTGTCAATTTCAACACACTCTAAACAATATTCAATTCTTCCAAAAATACTACCTTTTCTTTGTTTCACAAATTTTCGAAAATGAAAGCTGTGGTATCACAAACTATAGCTTTCCGAAGATTGTCAGTCTATGGGCGACCACGCTATCAGTCGCCTAAGGGTTTCATCGATCAGAGCATTTCCGGCGATCTCTCCAAACAAAACCGAGCGGGTTCGATGCAAAGTTCACGCGTGGGCGAACAATGGCAGCCCGATGAATGTTTTCGAGGAACGGCGCGCAATTATGAACCGCGTTCTGTTGCTCGCATAGTTCCGATCGATCGAAGCGGTGGTCGGTGCCGTTTCGAGCACGAGTAACGATATATCATTTGTGGAAACCTGATAGGGAGAGCATGGGGATGATAAGGCAGCGACGAACCTCCGGTTTCCCTGTCGCACGGGCTGCGTCGCCTGCTTTCCGAGAGGCTGTCGAACCGTATTGGTGAATCGATCGGACACTCTAGGCGGTCCCACTTCCGTCGCTTTTCTTTTAATTCGGAGGGTAGAACCATCTGTTTCCCTTCCTTTTCCACCATTTCACTCCCCTTTTATGTCCCTGTGCGAGAAAGGAAGGGCTTGGAGGGCGACTTGGACAAAAAGCTTCCCTTAAGGGCCTCATTTGCTTTGGAAAGGTAGCGGAGGGCTGGAAGGAGAGATTTTTGCGAAAATTTATGCCAGTATGTTTCATTTTGCTTGGGAGAATATTGAAGAGCTAAGAGGGTTTCATTTACTTTCAAAGAGTATTGAAGAGCCAAGGGGTGGAGATTTTTGCGGAAATTTGTGTCGGAGGAAGTTGACGGAGAAATTTTTTGAAAATTCGTGCCAGAGTATTTTCCATTTGATTTGGCAGACTGTTGAATAGCTGGGGAACATTTTTGAAAATGATCAACATCAAGAAAGGATTGAAGAGCTAAGGAGGAGAGACTTTTTTGTTCAATTTGCGTTTGAAGAATATCAGAGTGCTAAGGAGGAGAGATTTTTCTAAAAATTTCTGCTCGAGTGTTTTATTTGGTTCGGCAGAATTTTCGAAAAATTTGTCGCAGAGTGTCTCATTTGCTTTGGAAGAATATTGAAAAGCTAGAACTGCTTAATTTAATTTGGAAGGGACAAGAAGAGGAAGAAATTTATTTGAAAATTTGTATCGGAGTATTTTGTATCTATACAATTGTGTACCGAGCCATTTTCTTAAAAAGAAGCTCCATTAGAGGGGCTTTGATGTTCTGTATTTAGTTTGTGTTTTTAAACTGAAATTGACCTTTAGAACAGCGTACCATTTCATTAGGAATTTATTGATGTACGTAACGTTGTTCCGTGAACGTCATTTAATATTATATGTATGTGATCGTTTAACCTTTCATTCGCAGCATCGAAATTTACATCACCAGGAGATACTAAAACATTAATGAGGATGATGTTGGATAAGTGGATTGAGAACGACCTTTTAAGGAGATAGAGAAAGGTTTATTGTGGGACAAGATAAATGAGAATAGTTTTTGTAAAGATGAGTAGAATGGGTAGATGGAATTGTGGGATATGGAGAAGGGATGACCTGTGGTCAGACGAGTGGAATGGAGTATTCGTACATAACGATATATGCACGTACATTGCTGTGCAGATCCAGGATTGTAGAATATGGATGAGGGAAGGTCGAATAGGAATTATATGCAGCCTGACAGTTAAAATGGGGATTGTGGCAGCTCTATGGGAGAATTGGAATCATACACAGCTCGATAGCGAGAGTGGGAATTATTTGTAGAAAACAAATAGAGTGTGAGAATGATGTACAGACACAAAAGTAGAATGAAGTTAATGTATAGTTAAAGAAGTAAAAAATGAGATCGATGTAATATAGTCAAATAAAAGGAATGGAAATAGACTGCTCAACAAGTTGAATATAGACAAAATATAGCCAGACAAGTAGAGGTAGAGATCATGCACAATTTTCTAAGTAGAATAAAGGTGATTGATCGTATTAGTAGAGTAAAGATGATTGATCATACAAGTAGAGTAAAGATGATTGATCATACAAGTAGAGTAAAGATGATTAATCATACAAGAATTTTACATAAAATTGTCAATTTATGTATAGTTGAAAATCTAAAATTGTCAATTTATGTATAGTTGAAAATCTAAAATTGTCAATTTATATAAAATTTAAAATCTAAACTCGTCAATGTACGTAGAATTAGAAATCTAAAATTATCAAATCATGTAAAATTGAAAATTTAAAATTGTCCAGCTATGTAAAATTGAAAATTTAAAATTGTCCAGCTATGTAAAATTGAAAATCTAAACACGTCAATTTATACAGGGTGTGGCCGGATGGGTGGTATAGCCGAGCAGTGATACTACATATAAAAATAAGTCGGAAAAAAGGAATAACATTCTTTCGTTTGACGCTTCGTTTTCTAGAAAATCTAGTTTGAATCGTCTGACGCGTGTCTGACCATGACCAACCAATTCTACTTTGTGCATATACTAAAGCACGCGAACCTGGCAGAACTTTAAATTCGATTTTCTCTGCCAAACGAACAAATGTTATTCCTTTCAACTTATTTTTATATGTAGTATAACCACCTGCTCGGTTGTACCGCCCGTCCGGCCACATCCTGTATAAAGTTGAAAAATCTAAAATTGTCAATTTATTCAATAATTCAATCCCTCACTAATCGAACAAGTAGAACGAAGTTTAATACAGTCAGACGTCTCATTAAACGAGATTGAATACATTTAAGCAAGGAAGACAGAGCCAGCCGGCTGCAACGCAAGTAGAATAGCACAGTTATTGGTCAGACGAACTGGAACAGTATATACTTCGCGATCAGATAAACGGTTAGGCAACTGGAATATACTTAGCCAAGGGGAATACCGCTGTAAACGATAAGGGAAAGTAAAATAAATTATCCCATAGTCGGCCACGGTTTCTCCGAATACGATCCCTATCTGTCACGGAAAAGTTAGTATGTACTCCTTTAATTAAGGGATTAACGGTAACTAGCGGTAACTAGTGGATGTTAACTATCAGAGATGGCTCGGATATGTCGACTGGGGATGATGCATCCACTTCCATAAAGTCGATGACGCACAGTAATTAATGGATCCCCGGAAAACTAAACGATTCTCTTTCGATATCCACTTGGAGAGTTGAATTCAGAGCCACTCGACGTATTTGTGCTCGTTATTTTTTTTGTTTGAACTTCATTGCACGTGGACGTAAATATTGCTTTCGCATAATGAACGAGGTAGAGGCTGTTTAATATTTGTCTTGTTGAATGGCTTTAATATTTGCGAATTGTCCTATTGAAAACAGGATTAAATTATCCTATTTAAAAGGAATAAAGTCGTGCAAAAAACGTTGGCGTCTACAGTCTACTCATATCGATTGAAAAAATCGAAACAAAATTTTCATGAATGTTTTTTCTAGAAAAACTTGCAAAAATGAATAAAATTAATAAATAAAAATGAAAATTTTACTCGATTCAACTTCCACAAAATTGTTGCACAGAAATGAAGAATTGCAACATCCCCGAGCCATCTATTCATTCGATTGGGACTGACGCTTTTTCCCTCGGAAAATTCGAGGAAAAATCTCAGGAAAACTTGAACCCGTCATTTTTCTAAACCGTCGCGGACTAGTCACTCCAATCATTCAACAATTTCAGTGTAAAACTCGGCCCCGTGGCTCGAGCACAGTCGCGGCGCAAAAATAAAAAAAGGACACGCTTAATCCCAGCGTACCGCCCGGTCGGAAATTATTTTCAAACTCTGCACTACTACCCTGATTGTTTTTCCGATACTTGGAGCCCGGGGGGAAGCTATTCTCCGTTTCTCCCGTGGTCGGTCACGGGGAAAACTTCGTGTCAAAGTTCTACGGCTGCTCTCGGCAAGTTTTCGCCGGAGGAGAACCGTAGAAAGGAGAGCATGACTTGCGATCATGCTTCAAGCTCATGCTCTTGCTCGTGCAACACGCGCGGTTATCGATGCCAAACCGCAACGTGATCGCGCGCGGTACGAGAAATCTTGTTACGATATTGGAATCCGTCCACGTTGGTGTCGATCGATCGTTGTTCGTTTCTCTGCCGTGGATTCCGCCATTTTCTAGCGTTTCGGGATGCGAGAGTGACGCGTGACCCGGAAATTGGGTCGTTCTCGCTCCCGTGAAACGAACCATAAACGCCTGGGGAAATCGTTTTATTCCTTCAGTCCTTTTGTTTCCATTCTATCCAGTCGATTCGATTTTATCGGCCCTTAGGAAAAGAATATTTCTCACCTCTACCTTTACATCATCCAATATTGTTAATGAGACTCGTTGAATACTGTCTTTGCTTTCAGCCTCCCCAGTTGATTTAATTTGATATTCTCGCGGAAAAGAATTTTTTATGTTGTTAATGGGATTTATAAAGTGACCCCTTAAATTTGTCCCTTCAGAAAAAGGATTCCTCTAAACTCTACCTTTACATTAATTATTATTTTGTGTATTGTTAATGTGATTTATACAATAATTTCTTTGCTCTCATTTTCCCCAGTCAATTCAATTTTACCTGATTTTATTATTTCTTGTTGAATCGTGTAAAATTGGTTCAAAAACAATTAGAAAAATTTACTTAAATTTAAGAAAATCCATCGACTGAGTTTGAGAAAAATTCTTATTCATTTCTGCTGTAATTTTCAGCTTTACGGATCTGATCTAAGCTCGCAGAAGGTGTATAGATGTCTCGGAAAGAACGGACGTGTCGGTGAATTTTCTAACGGAGACATTTTTGTTTCATCTGCCAGGGTTGACAGCATCATGGAACTAAGCACGCGGAAAGGGCAAATAGCACGCGCGCGCGTGCGTTTAATCTGCCATCGGCCAGTCCGATCGATGCCCTATCGCATGGCGAAGTTATTAATCGGATAACAGTCTACACACCATACTCGAGATAACTTTATCGGTCAGTAATTGGCTCGATTGGATTGTTGGAGCGACGCCTTGATCTCCACCCTTTACTGATCCAACGATCATTGACTTTACCTTGCGACGTCAGATCAATGTGTTTGCAAGACTTAAATTAATTTAATTCCATGAAATTCTGACTGAATTAGTTTCATTTTATCTGGAATTTTTAATAATGGTATAACGTGTTTGCGATACACAAGGTTTTAATAATTCAAAGCAACAGGAAATGTTCACAGTTTCCGAATCTGTGATCAGAAACAACGACGAATTTATCAGAAACAACGACGAGAGACGAAAGCTTGTGACAACTTGTTGCACCAGTAGGGTGCATCAGTACTTTGTTAGTTCTGTTGCTACATTCACGCACATCCGGAAGACGCCCCACGAAACCACTACCGCACTGTTTCCGTGGGCTGCTGGAGAGATTGTACTCCTCTAGATCTCTCCAGACACGTGAAACACACTCTCCCTTGATGAAGAGAGAACAAGGGGAGCGGATAATGCGTTTGCCACGTAGCGGATGTGCTTTACTTCAGCCTCTCTCGAATTTCCTCCGTGTTGCCACGTGTAATTGGTCGACGAGGAATTTAACAAACTTGTACCAAGAACATCTCACGAACCGTAATTTCTTGACGGGAAATAATGTATTAGGCAAAATTACATATTTCTTTACACTGTAAGACTTTCTTTTTCTCTTTTCTGTTTATACTCGTTTTTTTTTATCGCTATACAGGTGAAACATTGTGTTTTTCCTTGGCGCGAGATAAGCTTCTTTTTGTCATTTTTTAACCCGATTCATTTTTATTTTATTTCTAGACGAGATCCCTGCTTTTTTTATATTTTCGCAATATATTTATTTAAGCCTCTGACTGACTAAACGTACATTGTTTTATTTTTTTCGGTTGTTCTTTTTAACTTCTTTTTTAGTTGAATCCCTTCTGCGGAACATTGGATTTTTCTAGCGAATGCTTTTATTTTATATTTTGTATTATTCTATCTTCTTTTGTTTGTTCTTTTTACCTTCCCTTATTTTTCAGTTGAATTTTTCTACGGGACTGAATTTTTTGCCACTGGTATCCTTTCTGTTATCTTTCTCATATTCTTTTTAAACAGAACCCAATTGTTAAAGTAGAATTTTTATCGGAATTTTTTCCTGACGGTCCAGCAGCAGTAGTTTTTATTTCATATTGTAGTTTCTTTATTTTCAAAAGAGAAGGAGAGAAATCCGACTATTGTTTGAAAATCCCTCTGAGATGTCCTTTTTCAATATGGCCACCAGGAATTTTGGTCTTCGGAATTTCGGCAGGTAGATTCGAGAACACACTCGAGACCTCAAAAATTAGTAGTTGGACACTCTACTGACTGAGTCACTAATTGTTTCGAGAGTCACTCCCTATTTCGAAGTATTTAATAGTCCCTTATTTCTATACAAAATGTCTGTGTTTCTAAATTCATGATTTAAGCAATGTTTACGCCTGAAATGTTTTCCAACAATTTAAGAGATTGTATTTTACATCGTTATTATCTTTTAACAATTTTCAATCGTCTCATAAAATCAAAATTTAGGGTTTTGTAGATAAAAGCGTAACTCAACTTATGTATTAAATGTTCTTTTAACACTAAAACTACCATCATCGGTCAAAATGACCGGTTCTAGATTTTTTATTTCACGATTATTGATATAATAAAAACAATTTCATAAGAAATGGTTGTATAGATATCTTTACTGGAGCACATATTACTATAGGAGCTGCGCAAAATCTAAATAAAATCAATCTTGTCATTTTTATAAGGGAACATGTACCAGTTACTTTTAAGGCTCGGTAGGTTTAGTGTTAAGATGGAGTAAAATCAATTTTCAGACAGAATAAAATGATTTTAAGATGGTGTAAAATCAATTTTCAGCAGGATAAAAATGATTTTAAGATGGAGTATACACATAGTGTTAATACAACCATTTGTTGAAATAAACAAAATTCTCAAAGTCACTTTTCGACCTTCCAGATGTATGTACCCTTTTACACAAACGATAATAGTGTTGGAAAAGCACCTTATCAACGATTCTGTGTTCTTTTGTTCAAGGTCCTGGGCAGTCAGACGGAATACCATTTTGTGCACAGGGCTCTACCGCACGCGCGCAGCAAACGCTCGGTGCCGCACACGAGAAGGTTGAAGGTGGATCCTCTGGTAAGCGATATTCTCCCCCAGGTTCCCACGATAAATATTTTTTCTACGGACCGTATTCCGCCGCGTATTTTCCCGTCCCGTGTCTTTCCATCTCGCCGCGTTTCGTTGTGTCTCCGGCAGCAGCGACGGAAGACGGAGAACTCTCCGATTACATTTTCCGTATTCTTCCCTCGACGAGCCTTCCATATGTAGGCGGCCGGCAGAAAAAAAGTAATCCAATTCTGTCCAGCGATTCTGAAACAAATTAAATCTCTGATTCGGAAATAAAACTGTCTCGATGCTAATTCGGGTTTAATGGGAGAGAAACCTTTAGTGAAATTCAGAGGTCGTGGAAGGAAATTAAAGTTAAATAATATTTAGCTTATTCAATGGATTGTTTGAGTCGTTATTAAGCTTGATGTAATTAATGCTTGAGAAAAATGTCTTGAGTAATGCGAATTTTGGTTCGTGATTTTGAAAAATGAAATACAGAAAAACAATCACGATTAGTCTTCTACATATACAGAAAAAATTTATGATAAAAATAGATTGAACAAATCGGATTTTGCTATATTATTTTTGACTTCGAAAAATGATTAAAATGTCTTTCCATTTAATTCTTGTTTCGTACAGTTAACTTGGACAATTTTTATTTTGAATATCGGCAGTCGTGATTTTGTATTTTATCTGTTAAAAATATGGAAAAAAATCGCATGACCCGATTTTCTGCCACACGAAACGAATTTTGTTCTGTATTTTTTAAATGAATTAAGCCTCTATATAAGTCTAATTTTGAAATAAAAGCCTGCTGGGATTTTAATTCAGTGCATACAATTTTCAGTCGATTCTCGTTTAATTTTGTTTGTTGGGAATGCCCACGTACATTGGAAACTACGTGAACACGGCGCAATTTGTGGATTTAGTCGAGAGGTATTAAATACGATATAATATTGAAATATGTACCTCGTTAAGCGCTCTGTTTGAATCATTATAAAGTTAAATACAGTCAATCCTTCTGCTTGGAAAAAATATGTTTACAGTCTCTAAAGATTAATGAACAATTTCACAAAGTTTAAATTTCTAACACGCAGCAGTTTCTTTAAAAAACAATGAAAAATTGCCAAACCCCTCAAGCTATCTCTGGCGTCGCTGCAATTTTATTGCACACGTATCAGATTATACTGCGAAAAATCGAACTCTCACGAAAACATTGAAAAACAATTTCTCATGTAGTGCTATACTGAAATCAACATTGCTAGTTCCACTTAAAAAAATTAAAAAAATATTCTGCCAGTATTGTATCTCTTAAAACGCTTTGCTTGACCTTAATAATTATAAAATTGGATAGAATCACTATTTCTGCTTGAAAAAAAAATCTTTACAATCTCTTAACATTGATAAACGTTGCCACAAAGTTTAAACTTTTTACACGTGCTGGATTTTTTGTAAAAAAATCTAAAATTCTGCAAAAACTACATCAATAAACATTCTATATAAACGCAGTAATAATTATTTCTAATAAATATAATAAAAATAAATATTTGCAGAGTTCAGAGTTTTCTTTTTTAATTGTACCCGAAATTAATTCTTAACACTGAACCTACCGACCATCAAAATTGACTGATGTGTATAGTATTATAAAAATAATAAGATTAAATTTATTTATATTTTATGCGAATTTTACTATAATATATACTGTAATATATATTTACTATAATATATACTAAAAAAATATATTCAATAAATTCCCATGAAAACACCTTTACAATTTCAATAATTGTCAATAAAAAACCTAAAATGGGTCATTCGACCCCTTGTGGTAGGTTTAGTGTTAACCCTCTATTGCCTGAATTTTTATGACGAGTTGAAAAAATATATATGGCTGTTAGTCTACTTAAAAATGAGTGTGGTAATGAAATAAATAATAAAATTTTATTAGAAAATGTTATTTATTGCATTTTGTGACTGTTCCTGTATGGGAACGTTATACATATGCGTTTTTATTCATAAGCGCAATGTTCCCACTTGGAACCACCATCTCAGAGTCTTCAGCATTGTCTACTTAATTTACTATAGAACATTTGAAATTTAAGTCCCCAATTGGGGACGGAATGCAATAGAAAGTTAAAATACAAGGTTTTTTTTTAAGGAGCGTGCAGAATTAAGTTAAAATTTAGAATTAAATAAAAAATAAAAAATAGATGGTGGTGCAATGTTGCATCTATCTATCGCATGGTACCGATCGCACGTGGAGAATTGTGCAGGCAACGATTTCATCGGAGAGGTATGCAGTAGTATGCACCACGTTCCCGTGGAATTTTCCCGTAAATTTTACGGTAAACCGAGCGAAATTAATAGCGCGATTGTGGATGGTTTGTTCGGGGCTTGATTCAGGGGCATGCAATCCATCAGCCGGCTGATATAAATGTAAATGAATACCCAATTTCGAACGAGGCGACGAGAACATAATCGAACGAGGAACAGATTGCTCGCATAAAATTACGGCCTTTGACGGAGTCGCTCGCACCTCCAGCGCGGAATCGTCATTATCCCGTTGAAAGAACGCCCTTCCTCGCTCTCATGCATTTTGATCGCGCGAAAAACAGCCGATTTCTTTCGATCCTCGCACCCTGAAACCGTTATCTATTTGCGTCTCAGTTAAACATTCCCTCGATGCAAATACCTCGTCGTCGTTTTCGTAATTCCACTTCTCTGGGTGTTTATTGTGCAGGCTGAGATAAAAATAATTGGTAATCTAAACCATGAGAATTAAATACCTCGTTGCGTAAATCGTTGAACGTGGTTAAAAAATTTCTTCCATTTTCTTCTTGATTAAACATTCACTTGATGCAAATAAGTTGTTGTTTTGATTATTTTAGAGGGTGAGTGTGAAGAAAATAAGAAAAAATAATTCATTCAAAATGGGAGAGTAAATCATGTAAATTGTTAAACGTGGCTTGATTAAACATTCATTTCATGCAAATTAGTTGTTGTCGTAGTGTTAATCGTTTTAGTGAGTGTGAGTGGAAAAAATAAGAAAAATAATTGATTCAACGCTGGAGAATAAATAATGTAAATTGTTAAATGTGGCTCGATTAAACATTCATTCGATGCAAATATGTTTGTTGTAGTGTTAATTACTTTAGTGGGGGTGTGAGTGAAGGAAACGAGAAAAATAAATGTAAAATGCTGTATTTTTACTTCTTCTGAATATTAGAAAATTCGAACACTGTGCATATTTTAATACTTTTGGTTATAGACGGACCATCACAGATTTAAAAGTGCTAATATATTCACCGTCCCAAAGGGTACAATCTGAAAAATGCAAATGGTTTGAGGGACTAGCCAGTATCATACATTTTAACTTTCAGCTGGCAATCTGAAAAATGCAAATAGCTTGGGAAACTAGTCAGCAACATATATTTTAACTTTCAATTGGCAATCTCTGGAAAGTGCAAATAGCTAGGGGGGGGGGGGGCTAGTCGGTCTCATACATTTTAACTTTCAGCTGGCGAGACTCAGTATTCATGTAAATTCCAATATTCATTTAAATTCTAATATTCTAACAGCCATTTTAGATTTGTAAAAGGAATGTAAATTTGCAAAAATATGTAAAAGGAAATTGATGAGTAAGGGTTTGAATGGATCTATGGATTAATTTTCTTATCTTAGCGAAATAGTAACCCCCTTAATCAGGTTAACAGATGAAAAATATGACGTCTCCAAATTTGTTTAATTTTCCTACAATCTTAAATTTCATGTACATTATTTTGTTATAAATTCCTAAAATCCAGTCACGATTGATTAACAAGAATTATTTTTAACGTTCCAGGTGCATACAGCAGTGCAACAGGCAGGGTTCAAGCGAGTGAAGAGAGGCTACAAGCCGCTGAGTGTTGACAACCTCGTACCATTATACCAGATCAAGAACCCTTGGAACCCTGGGAATAGAGACCCGTCAGACCCGTATTTCCAGTACCAATGGTACCTGAAGAATACAGGGCAAAATGGTGGCAAACCAAAGTTAGATCTGAACGTGAAGGCGGCGTGGGCTCAGGGTGTCACTGGGAAGAACGTAACCACAGCCATAATGGATGATGGTGAGATCATGTCTATTAAAACTTTCCCAATAACATCCTCTAGGTTCTCCAATTTGAAATGGTTTTGGTTTGGACGTGGAAAACTTTTTAGGAAAAAGAATCTCCTGATGGTAGCTAAACTGTAGGTAGCTTAGCTTCTTCACATTCTTATTGAGTTGTAATAATAATACAACAACAATCTTAAATTCTTTGTATGCTTCCACTGTTTTGCATCAAAACCTCAGTCTACTCAACAGCTAAAAAATTCCAAAATTAGCAAAACATCAGCAGGCATCTTCTTCTGAAGCCCAAAATGCAAACCTTAACCCTTTGCACTCCGAAGTATTTTTTAATTTCGTTTAATTGCCAACAACTTCCTACTATTTTCAGTGTCTCATTTGAAATTTACTTCAGAGGACAGTTCCTTGACTGCTACTTATTTTAAACAATTTTGTTTACTAATTATTAGACTCCGGATGTTTATGCAAAATAAAAAGTTTGTGCATCAATCGCAAGACGCAGGAGCTGAATATAAATTTATATTCTTCATTAATAATTCTAATGTTGTGGAAATAGTATATTCATACCCTTAAAGTTTTTCAAAATTTTCACTGTTTGCACTTACTACATTTCGTTATAAACGCATAAAATCCGGAGCCTCTCAAACTTTGTTGCTCTCTCGAACTTATATTTGTTTTTAACTAAAAAATAAGACGATTAAATAAATAAAGGAAGAACTAAATACATATAAAAACCCGTTTTATCTACATTTCTCTTTCTCTGATGTGGGGAGTGCAAAGGGTTAATAAAGAAGCGAACAATAATTTTCCAAAATTGTTGGAACCTTTTCTGAACAAGATGCTGCAGGATTCACTTTGGTTATCGTTTATCTTTCCCGATGAGAACGGCAAGAACCTTACAGGTCACCAGATAGCTAAACCTAAGGTAGCTAAAGCGAAGCTAGCTAATTTACCGATAGCTTGTGGAGTCACGTTGTCGTGGGAGGACCAAGACGTAACAGGTAGTTGAGATCGTGGGGATGAACGTGACCCAGCGCAGAGCTAACAGAGAAAGAGAGATAGGAGAGTTAGATTGTTTAAGGTGGAAGGAGGCTCTGATCATCGACTGCTCTATCGTGGACTTTGAGACGAGACCTCGGCAGCCATTAACAATGGTCACGTTGTCGTTCCGACAGTTCAGGCTTCACGTTGCTAGAAAGAAGGTGACGTTGTTCTCGCAGTGTTGTATGTCCTATAGTTTAATTTTATAGTGTTTCAGTCTTTTAATTGTTATCCTGATTTGCTAATAGATTCGTGGATTTAGACTCGGCAGACTTCTCAAGATCTCATTAATGGAATCGCATTTAGATTATGTGAATCTCGGAATCCCGGTGCATCGATTGCGTGTCCTGATGAGATAATCGTCTGACGACGTTGCCGTAGCGTAATTCTGTTAATTGTTGCCGTTCGACATTTTATATTATTTATGACAATTTATGTTGTTCTGACATGTTGACTTTTCTGGTTTTATGCCGTTTTATTGTATAGCTTGTACAGGTAATTGTTTCTTGGGAAAGATATTATCTTTTTTAAGGATTTACAATTATTTGTAAGTAGGTCTGGGTTAGGAGTCCATCTATTTCGAATTTATTTCTGCAACAATAGAAGAAGATTTTAAAATGGCACTTTTCCTATTTTATTGCCTAATATTCAGGCTTCAGTTTCATATCTTCTTAATGCAGAAAAGGTAGTATTTTTTAAATGAAAAACATATAGAAGCAATTTGAAATAGACGGTATTAAAAATTATTTAACTTTTGACGGATAGAGAACAGTTTCCCACTGAATTCTTCACAGGAATCTGTTCAGGATCGTCTCTGGAAGGGAGCGCCCTAGATAAGCGCCCTAAGAAGCGCCTCTTGCGTAAATAATTTCAGATCATAGATAACCTTTCATATCATAGTTGACCCCTTTTAACGAAGACGAGTTCGGGCCCGATTTAATTGGAAGTAACAAAAAATGAGAGTCTGACCCTAAGTCATATAGATAATGAACAACGTGTTCCATTCATTCTAGGGGTATATAAACCCTTGCATTTTTACTCTCGTGGGCTAGTACTTCGGTAGACACGTATCGCGTCACGTCGTGCTGTATTTCGGAAGTCAACTGTTAGTGAGATCGGGCTAAAGTACCTTTCGTATCAAAAGTAACCATATAGATTCCGCAAGTTCGGTGTAAGATCTATTAGCCTTTTCTAAAGTTGTTTCCGAGTCCCCCGCATTGCCAGTGCGTCAAAACCGTGCATCATAGTTAGGTAAACTCTACTTTCTACCTTCTATACAATTTAGTTCAATTCATTCGCGACAATTACAATTGTACCACAGATTATTATAATTAGAATATATTTGTTTCTTTGATAATTAGAGCAAATTCATTAAACCCAATCGTCCAATATCCTAATCTAGTAGTTGAACGTTCCCACACGATACAACCTTACCGCTCGGGTTGTATCAATTAGCTTATACTAGTTACGAGGCCCACTATCCTTGGCGGCTCCCTGATTATCGCATCAGGTTCGTCCGCTACCTAGCAGCTCCCTGGTTACGCATCAGGTTCGTCTGCACTCTAATCCAACACAAGTATCGCCTATTATCCTTGGCGGCTCCCTGATTATCGCATCAGGTTCGTCTGCATTCTTACTAACAAGTTAAAACCTTAATCCTAGGGTAATAACTCTTCGCCGGCCACTCGTGCTACTTCACGGCCCTGACTCGTAACAAACTTGAAGAGTTAGAAATAGAATTTCCATCCAAAATTATGTAAATAAGTTTGTTGTAGTATAATTGTAGTATGTAGTATAATTAAATTGTTTCTGGAGTCACAGCGTGTGACTGGTCTTTTCGAATTTGTGGTAACCGGGACGGAAGATCGAATAAATTGTGTGAACGACAATGTCTAATCGTGCGCGATGCACCGATTGTTTAATATTCGTCGAATTCTTCGTATCGGTAATTGGCCGAATGTTGTCGCTCGCGGCTCGACCCGGTTTTGCAGAGGCAATCCAATTATATTCGAAGCAAAATTCGTACCCGGGCTTCGCGATACAGCTAAATTCATTAAATCAAGCAGAACCAGACACGTTCGACGGTGCTTGCCGACGGACAACAATCCATTGGATCAGGACCGACCTGATCGATCCACTTCTGTGGATATATTGTCAACTGGGTAATTATGGATATTCCTCGTTGCGAGGACTACGTACAATAAAAAATAGAATATTCGTTGAAAAAACATCAGAAAAACTTTTATAAAATTCGATTTGTGAAAGTCTTGTTACCAGATCCACAGCTTTTATTTTTAACGAAACTTACTGAATTTGTACATTAAACTAGTTTAATGTGAATATTTTTTTCGGCGATAAGTAATTTATATGCCACATTCGCAATTCTACTAAGTTTTTAGTGAAACTTGCACAAAATATAGATGGAAGTATGTAGTTTAAGATGTATATAATAATTTTTCGATAAACAAATTATCAGAAGCGACCAAAGGGTACTATGCTCGCCAATGAAGCTGTTTCAGACAGGACGTCAAAAAATTCGCTGCCAAATTTGCAATTTTGAAAATTTTTTCTTAAAACTCACCCAACGTACAGTTAAAAGTATACACTTTAACATGTATATAACAGTTTTTCGATAAAAAATTATATACTTTTTTAAAAAATTGTCAAAGTACATCCTCTTTTGGTTTTCATCGATCAAGGATTATTAACGGTCCGAGACGTAATTTCACAGTGTTGCGTGGACAGAAAACAGTAATAGCAGCACAGTCGTAACGCGAGGAGCGATCGTTGTAACAGTACGTTGTAACGGTTACAATGGCAACGGCTGCTTACGAAACATGATTACGTTTCCGGATTTCCGTTCCGCGGGCAATCGATAATTCGTTGCCCGCCCCCCTAGGCTTATTACGCCCCAGAGCTGCTAAACTATAATCTTGAGTGTTCCGAGACGCTGCTCGTTAAGGATTTCAGTCTTCCGCGGCTTATCGGACGCTTCTATCGATTTCGGACGGCAGTCACCGCTCTCCGTAAACACGTCGCTAATACCCCGTCACGGTCTCCCGCTGATCGCGGGAAATTGCAAATTGAATGCCCCGAGGAGTCTGCAAACAGCAAACAATTTTGCATTATCAATAACCATTTTCTCCGAGTCCCCCTTCTCGCTGCGCTACACCTGTCATAAGTGGTCGTTTTGAGAAAATTGCGACAATTTGCACAATTTCTACACCCCGGTTTATGCGATTTTTTATTAACCTGCAATATGACGTAGTTCAAGCGAAATTAGGGAGTGTTTAAGTCATCATTTTGCCGATTTCGAATTTGTTTACAAAATACTGGAACTTGAATTTTGCAATTTCTGCTTATCTCGAGAAAATAGGTTGGACGTACTTTAATTTTAATTTTGGAAACTAGTGGCGCTGGATCGAGATGATATTTTTTTAAATTCCGTCAGAAAGGTTTTATCTAACCATAGAAATTTTGTTTCAGTCGAAATAATTAATTGTGTAACATCGAGGATTATAAACGAGCTTCTATTTTGAAACTTTTTATTTCGAGGTGCTGCATCTTTCATATTCTTCGAGCTTTGTCAGACAATTTCTAATTGAGGAACAACAACAATGGCGAAATGTGTTTGTATAACTAAGGATTTTTCTTCTGAATAAATCCTCCAGGAGGCTCGACAGCGAGCCGACAGTGACTCCGTGTCTCGACAGTATCGGTCTTCCGCAATTTGATCAGCTCCTGCTTTCACGTGTCAATATGTTTCCATTTCGAACGCGTTCTCTTGTTTCAAGAATTCGCGTTGCTTGCAAATCGCTCTACCAGTGTGCGTAATATTTCACACATTTACACTGTCTTGTAGTGGTTGTACACTTTTTTGTATTGTAATTAGTGTAAATTGAACGATTAGGGATCGAGGATGGGTTTATGGTTTCCCAGCGTGTTCTTGGCGCGAGGGTTAATTGGCGAATTGGATTTCCGGTTCCAGAGAACGGAACAACCTCGTGGAAGCTAGATTATTTCCTTGTTAATTGCTCCTGCAGCCAGGATTAATCTTTGTCGCGAACTTCGGCTTGACTTGTCGGCTCTGGCTTGCAATTACTGGCTCTCTGGGAATCTTATAACGTCTTGCTTTGTAAGATATGCAGTGGTTCACTTATGCGGTCACTTATGCGGGTCACTTATGCAACGGGTCACAGTGTTGAGATACAAAAACAATTTATTGAAATCAGTATCAATCTTTATAAATAATATTCTTGCTGTAAGAGTGCTCTCGCTTGCTTTAAGCGCCATTTTATCTGGAAAATAAATTTTCGTTTCACAGTTCCACTGTTCCTCTTTTAACACTTTTCCTATCGCCTACTAATAAGATTTTCAATAATTGTGCTGTATCACAAGAAAGCATAAAAATTTTCTTTTACATTGCAATCTTAAATGAAACTATTAGGTGACGTTATTGAGAGTGACTTGTTAGTTCACAATGAAAATTGCTGTTGCTATTGAAGGTTCATTAAAATTATGCAACAATCACCGGTCGGTGATGTGTTAAGGACACTTCAACATTTTTAAATTGGTTAAAAGCTTTTTTCAAGATACTAGAGATTTTTTGTGAATTTTGTAGCTGTCAAATGGATCTCAAAAGGCCTGCAATTTAATTTAGATAGTTTTTAATATTATATTAAAAGTACTGATGGGTGAAATACTGATTTTTATGAGAAATGGTAATCCTACCTTGCCCCCATTTTCTTCAAGTCTGGCCTTCTATGCAACTGACCTTCTTCTTTTTCTCTGTTCCAGGTGTCGACTACATGCATCCGGACCTAAAGTACAACTACGTGAGTACGATCTCTATTTCTCATCTAGAAAGTCTCCTTTTGTCGGCGGACATTCTTCGGAGAGAATCGGTTCTCGCCTCGATTTTCTTGGAATGCTCGATCCATTTTTCTCCCAAATTGCTGCAATTCATTCTCCATTTTATCGTATGAAGTGTCTACACAATCTGTACAGTTCAAACAATATCAAAAGATAATTTATCTCGAATTTTATTCGAAACAGTTACAATTTTTTTAAACATAAAATTACGGCCGACAAACACCCGGTATATTTGCACTCCCGTCCATAAAACACCGAACTTATTTTCGACAAAATGGTAATTAAAGAATACAAGCTGTCAGCTTGATTTTATTGTTTCAATTTGATTAGATGTAGCTATTATACGATATTTGAATGCAAAATTAAATATATACATATATTATTTGAATAAATGTTGGAAAAAGAGATTGAGAAATTGTGGGACGATATTTTGGTCGGATTTGATTTACATGTTTCCTACATTAGAAAAAATTAGTAAGTACCATTTTTATTTCATAATATGGGTTCTTTAATAGCAAAGAATCGTCACTTATAAAATGGGCTTAATTATTTCATCAAAGCGTCATCAAAAGCGACGTACAATAAAATCTCATCCACCAACAAAATTTGATTCAGCATTAATATTCACAATTAATATTGCCCGTCGACAAAGGGACAAGTCGTTGAATAAATAGAATCGAGCATTGTGCCAACACCGAGAACGAGTGCTCGACCCGATTCCAGATCCAAAGAGTTCGAAGCGCGCTCGCTCAAAAGATCCCGCGGTTAAAGATGCGAAATGTCACCTGGCGAGTGGAGCACGTTTTATAAGGAAAAACGACTCGGTGAAATAATGGGAAAATAATGTTATATCTCGGTCGGGTGTGTCTTCTGTCGCTGGTTGGTTTAATGCGACAGCCGCCGGTCGACAATGCAACCCGTCCTCCACTGAGAAAGGTGATGCACGGATGCGAAAAGACAATGCAACCTGCACGTGTCTCTCGCTGCAGCTGCTGATCAACTTTGTGCGACCGGCAGACAATGCGGGGCGAAAGTTTACGTCGTGAAACTAGACGAGGAAAAATTTCGCTGGGTTCTCTAATTAGTTTTATCAGTAGACCGGCTGCATCTGTTGGAGAAATGAAAGCTGTCTGCCGAGGAGGAAAGAAATAATCCTGTTGCGTTCTTGGGGTCTTTTTTGATATTTTGAACTTCATTTTAACCACAATGTTTAACCACAATGTTTAACCACAATGTGCAAGCACAATGTTCAAGCATAATGTTCAAGCACAAGAATGAAGCACAACGATGAAGCATAACGATGAAGCACAACGATGAAGGACAACGATGAAGCACAAGAATGAAGCACAATGATGAAGCACAATGATGAAGCACAATGATCAAGCACAATGATCAAGCACAATGATCAAGCACAATGATCAAGCACAATGATCAAGCGCAATGATCAAGCACAATGATCAAGCATAATGATCAAGCACAATGATCAAGCACAATGATGAAGCACAAGAATGAAGCACAAGGATCAAGTACAAAGATCAAGCACAAAGACCAAGCGCAATGATGAAGCACAAGAATGAAGCACAAGGATCAAGTACAAAGATCAAGTACAAAGATCAAGCACAATGATCAAGCACAATGATCAAGCACAATGATTAAGAATAATGATACAGCACACTGATTAAGCACCATGATTAAGCAAAATGGTCTAGCACAAGGATCAAGGAAAGGATCAAGCACAAAGATTAAGCACAATGATTAAGCAAAGTGGTCAAGCACAAGGATCAAGGAAAGGATCAAGCACAAAGATTAAGCACACAGATCAAGCACACGAAGGTCGAGCACGAAGATCGAGCACGAAGATCAATCACAATGATCAAACATAAAAGATTAGATGCAGTCTTTTGCAGAATAAAAACAGATTGCCGAAAGTTTCAAAGCAGCATTCCTGCCAATTAGCAGTATGAAAATGACGAAGGAAACTGGAGAAAATAGTGATCTAGAAAAGACTAAGATTAATGGCCGACGTTATGAAATGATATTCGGTGAAATTAATGAAAGAAAATTTTGCAGCGCAAACTATGACGGTGGATGGTATCCATAGCCAATTAGTGGGCGATGAGAAGTCCTTGTTACTCTTCTTCGAAATTTATTCGATCTTCTCGTTATACAAGCACGATCTCATTGAATAATTCCTCGTGGAACTTGCCGGCACGAGTATCGCTAATTATTAATAGCTGCCTTATCGTGTGCTACCCTTTACATTTTCTTTTTATTCTCTGATAACGGGAAGGCAATAAAATAAGTTGCATTCTTTTGTTATAGAATGCCAAGGCTTCTTACGACTTCAGCAGTAATGATCCTTTTCCTTATCCGAGATACACCGATGACTGGTTTAACAGGTGAGTGTACGTCGATAATGTACAGCGTGAGATATAGTTGTTAATAATTATATGATACTGCGAGAGGAGAAAGAAAAATTAAATGCAAAATTCGAAAAATTGTTTGCAATTACTTAACTTTATATTTACATGTCCGAGAGACATATTTCTATTTCCAACGTGCATGACTTGCCCCACTAGCATCATTCATCCGCAGGACCATAATCCCCCGACTTCTACGGCACCTAAGTAAATCACGCTTTACGCGGGACAATAATCTGCGGGATACGATGCCTCTGCAGAAATAATCTACCTTCTGGACTCGGGAAACCGTATCTCGGTGACGAAGGTCGTCACGATCGCGTAATTAACGATCCCCGAGTAATAATTAGCGTCATTCGTGCTTCAATGATTACACTGTCAGCGCAAGAAAATATGATCCTTACCGTCAGTCCCTTTCCTATTACAGAGAGAACTTTGTTTTCCTTCAGTGATTGAGGATAACATCGTTATTAAAGAAAACGGAGGGATAACATTCGAGGCGATGAATCCTAAAGTTTTTCCTCGACAATGGAAAATCGACTTTCCTCTCGGAAAACTTTTATTCGTCGATTTCAATGAAAGCTTGTGGATTTAAAGTAACCGAGAAGAATTAGGTTTGTTTTATCAGCGAATTGCGGTACTTTATGTAAATATAGATGTTTATCAACGGTTTTAAACAATTTCAGATAAATAAATTTCTTCTTTCCATTGGAACATGTATTAAACTGTAAAGGAGATAAAAATTAATAGAGAAAATAAGAATCCAACCTTTAATCTTATTTTTAGCCTTTCTCAAAAACCTCGTTCAAACCTTTCTGAACGAAATAAAAAAAATTTCAACCTGATCTAACAAAGGCAGTTTTAGACAATTTTTAATCTATATTTTATGAACAAATGCGAAATCAGCGAAGTGATGACTTAAAGTCATCGGTTTCTAAATAAGGATTCTTGATCGTTCTTTGTCGGCTGATTAGAGACAGATTTTCCAGGTAACAGTGTGGCAGTTTGCACATCGTCGTGGAGGATTCTGGGAAGAATGTTTCCTGGTCGACCCAGTGGAACGTTTCCTGGAATAACTAGGGAAATAATGTTCCCGAGTCAAGAATGCGACTCTTTGGAGAGGGCAACGGGCTTACGTAAGCTCCGGAGCAATTTCCGCGAACCTGCGCCACTGACAAGCATGTTTCCATCGGAGGGATCGGAAAAAGTAGGGGCTCAGCTAGTTCGGTCTTCTGTCATTTCCTTCGCTTCAGTTCCTCCTCTATGGAAAGTTCGATTATCATCTCCAAAGAATGTAGTCTGCGAGCTCGTCCCTTTCGCTACGATTCAAACGAAATTTTTAATATCTCGCTGGGTCCACTCCCACTGGCCTTCCCTCTGTTCTACATTGCAAAGGACTCGTCGATCTATTGTTAATCTCCAGATCCAGGAAAGTTTTATAAATACTCCGATATTAATAATTTCATAGCTGAGAACAAATTACACCATCAATCTTCCATGAATACTGCGATTTTCAGAATTTCTTCCAACGAATCTGGTGGACATACAAATTTCTAATTTTGTGGGCTAGTTTGTCGATCGTCAGAGAATATAAGGAACATTTTTTTATATGGAAATGTACAACAATAATATTAATAATTTTATATTTGTAGTTAGATTTTGGAAATTTTTTTTTTGTCCAAAGATAACGATTATATCCAAAGTTATAAAATGAATCAATTAAATAAATTATCTAAAAGAAAGATTTGACATTAGTAACAAATTTCTAACGAGATCTCCAAGAAGAGACATTTCTCGAAGCCAATTTCATGACATCAAACAAATTGCTTGCAGATTCTGTGTAATTATTATTCCACCATCGAAAGAAATTGATGAATAAATCAATCGCCAGTGCCCCAGTCTCTAGATTGTTCTTCTCCTGTGTCGCCGAGGAGTTCCAGTCGAGTTTTAACAGACTCTGCAGCCGGTCGCGCTGTTGTAATTCCATTCCACCCCCATTAACGAAGGTAGAACGAGTTCAAGGGAGAAAACGAACGCGAAATTGATTATAACGTTTCCCGGACGATCGTTCACGGGGAATCTGTTAATCCGTGATATTGCACGGCCGACCTCGGGCTCTAGCTCGCCTTATTTACTTAACAGAGAAAGTTGGCGATTTCGAGCACGACGATACTCGCTCTGTGTCGCGTGTAAGACGACGGCCATTGTGCGCTTTATGGGATTCGTTTCTTGATTTTATTGGCGCAATCCGAACCTTGTAATAAACCGAGCAACGAGGGCGGCTTCGACGAGTATAATGAAAGGAACGCGATAAAAGGGCGAACCATAAAATCGCTGCGCGTAAAATCTATGACGATTCCAATTCCTTGGCGTGGGAGCAGAACCTTCAGATTCGTGCTTGCTAGGGGTGTGTGAGTACTCGAAATTTCGGGGTCGGGTCGGGAAATTTGTTCGGGATCGAGTCGGGATCCCGAAATGATAATCGGGTCGGGTCGAGTCGGGGCCCCGAAAGCTTGCAATATTGGAAATGGTGGAAATGCAATTGTAAACGACTACCTATAATGAAATATTGTCACAGCCACGAGAATAAAACAATTATGCTTCCTGCACACGAATTTAGAATAAAATACTATTATTTCACATAATGTATTCTGAAATGTTTTTTTAATCCTCGCAAAGTTCGATAACCGATTACACTATAAATGCAAAAATCATTCTGAACCTGTCAGTGAAGATAAAATTCGAGTACCCGAATATTGCATACTTTCGGGACCAGAAATCGCGGATACCCGAACTTTGTAAACCTTGATCCCGACCCAATCATTGACTCGATCATTGTCCGACTCGACCCGAGGCTCGGGTACCCGAAATTTCGAGTACCCGCACACCTCTAGTGCTTGCATTTTGTGAACGTGGACTGCTTCGAGCCACAAGGTACAAAAACTTAAGAAATTTTGAACATTTCTTTTTAAATTATCATTTTTCATTATTAAATTGATATTATAAAAATATAGAACAATTTCAAAGACGAAAGCTGAAAGAAGGTACATAGGTACTTATTGACCTGAGGTGTAAAAACAATTGCCAAAAAATTTGAAAAAAATATTGGAAGGAAGTCTTCAGGTTTGTTTATGGAAATGGATTGAAAATCGTTGTTTCTGTCAACAGCCACGGCACCAGGTGCGCAGGGGAGGTGGCAGCAGCCCGGGACAACGGTGTGTGCGGCGTGGGCGTCGCATACGACTCGAAGGTGGCCGGCATCCGAATGCTGGATCAGCCTTACATGACCGACCTGATCGAAGCGAACAGCATGGGACACGAACCTGACCTCATCGACATTTATAGCGCCTCGTGGGGACCGACGGACGACGGGAAGACCGTCGACGGTCCAAGGAACGCGACTATGAGGGCGATCGTGCGCGGAGTTAACGAGGTGCGTGTCGGTGTCACGTTTTTCTTATCCTCCAACTACCAAACCCTACCAATCTCTACCTAAGGCATCTCTCCTTACCCGACCTTCGGTCAGGTCGACGCTAAGGATCACGATTTAACACCCTTCGGTCGTCGCCCTTGACTACTCGCGGCTTCCTGCACGGTGAAACACTGGTCGCCGGAATTAATTATTTCAAACTGTCGAGATAAGGCAATTTATTCTGGCGAAAGTAGTGGACGTACGGATCTCTAACTTCGTGATAAAGCTACAGCGACTCTCAAAACTGTTGCAATGATTAGAATGATTGACTAAAAATTAAAAAAATATCACATAAACGCTTTTGAAAAATACGAACTTTCTTGAAAATTAAAGTAATATTATTAAACTTTAAAAAATACATAAAATAATAATTTATCTTGGCCCTTAATCGTATGTATGTATAATCTTGTTTATTTTAATAATGCATTTCAACACTTTTGCACCTCAATATGTAGATCATATTTTCAGTATTTAATGTAGCCGCCTTTGGCTTTTACGATAGCATTTAATCGTTTCGGATCACTGTTCACCAAATTGTTCAAAAATCCTTCAGGAATACCGTTCCATACACTTTGAACTTGAATATTAACAATTTTTTAGTTTTCGTTACTCACAGTTCATGTACAATCCTATCACTGGCAAATATTGTGATTTTCAGAATGTTTTCTGGGACACCTGGTAAACATGTGGATTTCAAACTTTGTGGGTTGATTTTTCAATCTTTTAGGAGTACAGAGAACATTTCTTTACATTATTAATATTAACATTAACAATGCAGTATTTTCTATTAATGTCCACGTACATAATCAAACGTGTTGTTGATAGATATAGCGATTTTAAGAATTTTTCCTGACGAAACAATTGGGCACATTTGTCAATGGTTAGACAATATGACCATAATTTTTTAATCTAAAAATATTGCGTATATCCAAACTTATAATCGTCCAACCAGAGTACTGTTTTATTTCTACAGATAATTAGTGCGATTTTGGAAATTTTTTCTAGTGAAACTGGTAAATGAAAAAATTTCAAACATTGTGGATAGGTTTGTTCATCTTTACACAATATGACCATAATTTTTTAATCTAAAAATATTGCTTATATCCAAAGTTATAATCGTCCAACCAGAGTACTGTTTTATTTCTACAGATAATTAGTGCGATTTTGGAAATTTTTTCTAGTGAAACTGGTAAATGAAAAAATTTCAAACATTGTGGATAGGTTTGTTCATCTTTAGACAGTATGACGATAATTTTTTAATCCAGGAATATTGTTTATATTTAAAGTAATGCTTACCCAGCCAGTGTACTGTACCAGAAGCATGGATCATTTTGTATTCCAGTCAAACAACCGACATTTTCACCCGAATAAATTCAGTACCGTGACCGTCTAAGATTCATGGACCACCGATGACACCCCAGTCCATTTGTTACTAGCAGGAACAAGGTGACACTGTTTCGTCAAGGCTAGGTCCTTTCAATTTCGAGACACGTCCTCGAAAAGCCCGACTGTGCTCCAAATAACAGTTCGCGCGCGCACAGCTCGCGATCCTCCTATATTTTCCACCGTTTCTCCCAGGACCTCGGTTCTCACTGATCAGCAGTCCGTTTCTGTGTGACGTTTACATTTCCCACGTGCGAACTACTTCTCGACATTTTTATTTGGTCGCGTCCCTTCGCTGTTCCGCTTTCTATTTAGAAAAGGAAGCTGCGAACACGAGTTTTCCCCGTTCGCTGTTGTAATTTTCCGGCGTGTTTCTTCGGCTGTCGCGCTGACAACTTCCCGTGGAAAATTCTTCGGGATTCAACGGTCGCGTTTTGTTAGCTACGGAGTTCGGAGAAATGAGGGTCGAGTGCACTTTAATTGCCAGTGGACCTTGGTTGGTCTTATTTTATTTGAAATAACACAACTATTTCAAATAATGAATTACAGAATTACATCTTTTCTCAAAGTCAACAATTATTTTTATATTTCAAGTAATTTATTTGGGTAATGCCCAAGTCTGTAGTCAGAGTTGGCCAAAAATTTTATTCACATAAAAATTTCGAATAAAGTGGGTTCAAAACCCACTTGAAAAAATTTCGAATAAAGTGGGTTCAAAACCCACTTGAAAAAATTTCGAATAAAGTGGGTTTTTTCCAAGTTGGTTTTAAACCCACTTTATTCGAAATTTTTATTCAAATTAAATTTTTGCTCAACTCTGTGAGCAACTCTGTCTGCAAAAAATGAAATAGAAACTAGAACAATGTTTCTCACGGCTATTTCGTAACAATTATTTTTAGCTCAAGGAAATATATAAGGATCCACGCTGCAATAATCGGATTACACTTTGTTCAACTTTGACCTTCATTAACCGGTTATCCCGTTTCTTTCATTAGGTTTGTTCTGTGCACTTATTTCTTCGAGGAGTGACATCATGTCGTTCATCGTTAGATTGGAGATTTTCATGCAATTTCCGTATGGAAATGTGCAACTTTGTATATATTGGGTTGGCGAGAAAGTAATTCTGGTATTTCAAGGTGAAATACAGCCCAATTTTTTTATTCAAGCATTGAACTTTAATGAATAAGATATTTTCCATTTTGTGCGATGATCTTTTGCCAAAAAGAATAAATAAGAAAATATTTTTATTGATTAAAGTTCATCGCTTGAATAAAAAAATTGGGTTTCACTTCACCTTAAAATACCGAAATTACATTATTGCCAACCCAATATAATAATTCAAGTCCGACTCTTGCTATAATTCAAGTCTGACTCTTGCTATAATTCGACTTTTTATTCCAACAATTTTTACTCCATCCACTTGAATTGTACTTTTTTACTAAAAACAGTATCAGTCACGTCCTTCGCAATAATAATAATTGTCGAGTCTTTACCAGGTAGATTCAAAGGACATGAACAGTATCGACATTAGCCCGGCATCTCGCGTCGCTCGGTAGTCCGCGCAAGTAATTAACGTGAGCAATTACCCACGCGAATATATTTTGCAGCGTCGCGACGCAACGCGTCTCCTTGCGTCTTGTCGGCGGAAGTCATTTCGCCCGGCACTTAAGTCGAGTGTAAACAAAGCGCCCTTCGGGTCTATCGATCTCTCCTTCACCTCGCGAGCGTTCCTTCTTCTCTCCCATCCACGAGCACGATCGACGAGTTTTTCTTTGTGGTCCTCGTGTGACCGATGTTTGTACTCGAACGAGCAATTAGGCGACGGAGGAAGCAGAGAACGACGTATAAACATTGTTGTCTATCCGATCTTTGTTGAAATCCCCAATATTTCCAATTCGATCGACCTTGTGCCCTCCTATTCGCACATTTCATTTCTATTACTGCTGTATACGAAGTCGTATATGTACACCATCCATAATGTATTTGACCACCTTCAGTTTATCGAAAATATACAAAATATATTTAAAATAAGGCATCCCAATGTAACTTTTGCCACAGTATTTCTTTTATACATAATATGTAATAATATTTCTATGTTTCTATGGTTCTATGATAGTCCATATTCTATAATATTGAATAATAATCGTTCTATGATGTAACATATTCTATAATATTAAATAATTATAATTCTATGATGGTCCATATCCTATAATTTTCAATAATTATCTATGATGATCCATATTCTATATTATTGAATAATTATCGTTCTATGATGGTCCATATATTCTATAATATTGAATAATTATCGTTCCATGATGGTCCATATCCTATAATATTGAATAATTAGCGTTCTATGATGGTCCATATTCTATAATATTGAATAATTAGCGTTCTATGATGGTCCATATCCTATAATTTTCAATAATTATCGTTCTATGATGGTCCATATTCTATACTATTGAATAATTATCGTTCTATGATGGTCCATATATTCTATAATATTGAATACTTAACGTTCTATGATAGTCCATATTCTATAATATTGAATAATTAGCGTTCTATGATGGTCCATATTCTATAATATTGAATAATTAGCGTTATGATGGTCCATATCCTATAATTTTCAATAATTATCGTTCTATGATGGTCCATATTCTATAATATTGAATAATTAGCGTTCTATGATGGTCCATATCCTATAATTTTCAATAATTATCGTTCTGTGATGGTCCATATTCTATAATATCGAATAATTATCGTTCTATGAAGGTCCATTTTCTATAATATTGTGAATAAAGAGATAATAAGAAAAATTAAACGAAAACTGGTTGAGCGAACACACTTAACCATAGATATAGTCGATAGAAGATAAGGTCTAATAACACATAAATAGTAAGGTGGGGTCTCTTAGACCCCGACATATGAATTTCATAAATAACCTGGTTTTTAATAAATTTGGGATAAAGAATAAAACACGGGATAAGAAGTAAACAAACAGATTTAATTTTATTCATATAAAAATTCTTGTCGAGAATCTGAAGCTGGGATCTCTGAAAGCCCATATTACCTTGCGAAGGTTAAGTATGGTGGGTTCAAATGTCTCTCCGCGCTCTATCTGTTTACTGTTTCCAGGAAGAAACATTAAAAAAGCTTGTTGCTAGGTTACCTCGAATTGTAAACGCCGTCATTGTCCAGCGAGGTAGATATATTGATGAACGAAGTATTTAATAACTTTCATCTATTTACTGGTAAAATTCTTAACATGGATTATAATACTTCTATATCAATCGTGTACATTTATATTCATTCTACTTCAAAGTAATTTAAGTTATAACGTTAATATAAACTTTTAGATTCGATTCCGCTATAAGTGGCCAAATACTTACGGTGCTGTATATGTGAATATCACAATGTATTTTAACTTTTACATTTTCTGATGTATCACCTCTGTGATCCTAATTCAATGATCAGGGTTAGAAATCAATTTTACGCATAATTTTTGGACCAGTGAATTTCTAACATTAAAACGTGGATTTCCGGCGTTCTCTCGCCAAAATCAACAGGATTACCTTAAAAAAACCTTGAAAATTTTTGGTTTCCTCAGGTGAAGCTCAGCTCAACAATGTAGTATTACATTCAATCGACCAAATGTTCAAGATCAAAATGTCTAAAACCTACATATTGTAGAATTCTGACAATCGTGTATAAAATAAACATTATAAAAAATCAAGCAACGTGTACTAAATTAATAAGACGCATAAGTAAGAAAGAAAACACCGGGAGAAAGATAAAATACCAGAGTTTAACTACTTGCTTGTAAACAAACATGTAAAGAAACAAAAGAAAAAGAATACATTATATTCCGACTCAATATACAATAATCAGACTGGCGATCTTTAATATAAATATGCACCCACCCTTATAACAATTTTAGCAAGTTGAAAATAATATATAAAATTTTTGTTATTTTCATACAATTCGCATTCATTTACAATATACGGTGGATATAATCGAGACCCGAGGGATATAATTAAAATGTACATTATATTCCAAAATAAAAATCTTTTATTTCTGGAAATTTATTTCCCTTCATAATATAATCATATTTAATCCTTTAACTGCGGGTACTTTTAGCACAGCCAATCGCTCTAAAGATCACTACGATTGCTGAAGTGATATTCTATTTTAAAAGATTTTTTTTATTGTATTTATTTTATCTTTATTTTAGTGGTATGTAAGCCCCAGTCGCTATTTGAGATCAGCAAAAATTAAGATGCTGTTTATATACCGTACCGGCCTCTATCTACAATTTTAGTATGTGGTTTATAAATCATATTTGTTTATAATCGGGATCCGGTTAATCCTACTGTACCAACAGCGATCTCACATCGATAAGACACGTCTCAATAGAATCGATGAAAGTCGCGCGAAAGCAATTGCAAAGGGACGACCACAAAAGGTTCGTGGGATATCGCGTAAAATCCCGAGGGACAACAAAGGATTCGCAGGGCTCGGCGGGCCCGTCTCATTCGTCGTGATTCGATTCCAGTCTGTAGCGAAGCTTTTCGAAATTTCCACCGGTCGGTCGAAGAGCGACCAATAATTGCTTCGAATCCAATCAGCGGCAGCCGCTGCTCGGTCTCTTCAAACGAAAACGTCGATAATTCATCGGAGAGAGAGACGACGAGCCTCTCTCGGCAGACCTAATTACAGAGATAATTAGATCGATGCTCGATGAAGGGAGGGGGGAAGAGGGAGGCGGACGTTTGTCGCTGCTGTTTTTGTCACTCGACGTCGTAATAATATTGTTCGACCGGGAGACGCGGTTAATCGTCGACGGGCTCGATCACTCGATCACTCGAGGAGAGAGAGAGAGAGAGAGAGGTCATTTCTCTCTCCTATCGAACTATCGATCATACTGCTCGATCGAGACCTTTCGAGAGATCCGCCCGAGAGATTTCGGACGATAAACGAGGGACAAAGTGCCACCGACGAGGGCAGATTATGTGGCTTCGAATTACCGATTGCTCCCTTCGACCACTAATTAGCTGCGTAATTAACACCTACCGAATGCGTGCTCACGCATTTTGTTGTAATACCTCGTCACGCCTGTTTGTGTACACGTATTCCTCGTTTACGTGCCTCGCACAATAATTTGCCTTCGAATAAAGATCGAATTGTATCGAAATCTCGTAGTGATTGATTTGTTTGAAAACTTGCAAGACAGAGTATTGATTGCCAACCATTATACACAAGCTGTTTGTTTAAGATTCCAATCTAGGAGACTTGTTAGAAAAATCTTTTATTTCTGAGAATTTTCTTTTTATAAAAAACTGAAGAAGATTGGTTTAACGTATCTTTTTTTATTAAAATGAGCCCAAAGACGACACAAATTGGATCACATTTTCTCGTTTTAAGCGAAACGAGAAACCCTAAAGCGAACCATATATTAATTGATAAACTTTTTAATGATTTCGGCGCATAGGTTCGATCTAATTTCGACTAACAATTAGATCGAACCTATTCGCCGAAATCATTAAGAAGTTTTATTCAGTAATTTACGATCGACAAAGAAGAATTTCCATATATTAATTCATTGTACATCCATACATCTTTTTGCATATAAATCTGCAATCCATTGTAGTTAATAGATTTTTGGTTTTATATGAACACGGCGAGCCTCTGGAGGATCCCGATAAAAATTGTGGAGATTGCAAAAACGCAACTGGTTTCGAACACGGATTTTTGTTTTCCAGGGGCGGCGTGGCCTGGGAAATATTTATGTGTGGGCGTCAGGGGATGGGGGCGAGGAGGACGATTGCAATTGCGACGGATATGCAGCCAGTATGTGGACTGTCAGCATTAACAGCGCCATCAACGACGGCCAAAACGCGCATTACGACGAGAGCTGTTCGAGCACTCTGGCTTCCACATTTAGCAACGGCGCCAAGGACCCTAACATTGGAGTGGTAAGTCGACACGTGACTAATTTCCTCATTCATCTAACTATTCCAGATATTTCAACCCCCCTATCTTCGCACCTCAACTCTTTTTGACCTGTTGCGTGAAAAATGTCCCCAAAATAACAATGAAGATTTTGCAATTTTTTTCATAGACTTGCTTCGTTTATTTTCAGTCGAAATTTTTTATTGGACAGTTTTAACAGTGGTTTATGTGCTAAAAGAGTTTCAGTAATATTCCTCTATTAGCATTTTTTTTTTAAATTGTCCATTTAGACGATTCTTTGGACTGTCATAAAACCTTATACAACCAAGTCGGTTAAAAGGACAAGAGAAAATAATCTTTTTGAGAAGAATTAATAAAGACGGAAACTCGGACTAAAATTTGAGGGTCAGATATATAAATTTCTTAATGAACACAAATAAAATACCATTGAAGCTGCATTAAACCGGGGATGATTTCTTGATTAAAATGGTCTTTAAACAGAGCGTGCAGCTCTGGAAAGTCATTAACCTTCATTAAAACTACGTAAACCCACGAAGATCTTCATCCAGCTGCACATCTTGATCCCATTCCAAAGGATTCAAGCCGTTCCCTGGGGACTGCCATAACTCAGAATTACCAAGGAATCTAAAGTTTCGAGACGATCCTAATGAATCCGAAATGTGGAAACTTTTCATTCCCGACTCGGGGACGTTCCAAAGATTTCCGAAACTTTCAAGAGAGAATTCTCGAGATTTATTAAAGTGTCCTTACTATTCAAAAAGTTCCAGTTATTCATACTGATTGTTAGGAGGAATTTTATTGTTTTCGAAAGATTGGAAAGTTCCGATTCGAGCGAGCCCTGGCGGCGAACTTTAAAAACTCAGACTTGGCACCACGTTAATGCTTCTTCCCGGTTTAATGCTCCTGTTGGCAGTTTAACAGGGGATTGCCTGCCGCTGGAGAGCCTTAAGTTGTTATCGATTACGGGAGCCATAACTTCGTTGCACCCAGGATCGATTTTTTTAAATGTTGAAAGCGATAATTAAAGTTTATCGGTCCGTAATGATTTATAAAAATCACCTGAGTGTGTCCGGTAACGTTTTCTGGGAGTCTTATAACGGCACAGTATGTGCGCCATTAAATGAATTTATCCCATAATTTCCTTCAAAGTGCTTCCATGATTTTATTACCCAGTCGTAGAGTAGCAAGTCGTTATTTTGAAATTAGTAATAATTTGGTGCTTTTGGACATTTTAGCTCGACATATTTCTAAACTGATAAAATATTATTATTATTATTATTATTATTATTATTGTAATATACGGACCGAGGTCCTTTTATACAAATGTATACAGTTTTTACAGTAAAACTGATGAAAACAAAAGAAAACATAACAAAAAAAAAGAAAGTCTTAACCTAAAATTTACTAAACAAATACAGGTACGATTAACAAATAGTATTGCGCAATTTTGTTTTGAATGCCTGTAACGTGCCATTAAAAAAATCAATATTGTTGTAAAATATATTAGAGCTAGCAATAATGCGATTTAATGGATTTATTACTCCATATGAGGATTTGGATTTTATTGTTTGAAATCCTGCTCTTGTTCTCAAAACTCGTACAGGTATATAGAAATTTATTTGCCTCAGGAGTGCGGGACAATCTATATTATTATTTATCAAATTAAAGATAAAGCTCTGATCGGAAACTGTTCTTCGATCGGATAATGTTCCCAGGTTGACTGTGTTTAATATTCTAGAGTAATTATAATCAAAGATTGACATTGGGTTGTTTGTCTTATATGCACAAAACCTGAGGAATTTATGCTGCACTCTCTCTAGCATGATTTCATATTTAACGCTTTTAGGAGATCATATAGTTGAAGCATATTCTAACTGGGGACGGACAAGGGTAATATATAGCAACCTAAGTGTAATATTGCTAAACTGATAAAAAAGTGAAGTTAACAATGAAGTTTCTGAAAATTCTCCAGCTGCAAAAAAGATTATTACCGCCATATTATAGATCTCCCTGACCTAAATAACTTTCTAAAGTTTTTCAATATCTCCAAAAATAAAAGAGATATTCAACTGCTAATTTTTATTGAACCACCCTGTATAACTTAGAACTTAAGATCATTTCTGGATTTATATAAAACGTATCAAAAATTCGTGAAGCTCAACATAAAATCCTAAAGAAGGATAAAAAATAAAAGTAAGAAATAAAAAAATATTTGATTATTAAGATTGAAAAGATTAAGCTCGACATTAAAATAAATTCTAGAAAAAGTCTGAAATAGTGAGAGGTCGATTTCTGGCACACAAGCTTCTTTTTGCAAACATCCTTCTGTTCGCAAAAAGAAGCTCGTGAAAAATGTTTGCGCGAGGTATTTGTGAAAGAAGTTTCTTGAAGACGCTGCAAAAATTGCATAGCTCACCTGGAACTCGGATGGAATTTCTGCACGTGCAGGTTATTCGAGAACAACGGATGCACAAGGTAAACTTTCAACTTGTCTGTGCAGCGCGGGGGCGTCAGGTAAAAATAAATTAACCATGCAAACACGGTCGAGGAATCTCGTGGCGCGAGGCAGAGTGCGATTTGAATAAAAGCGGGCTGGAATTTCTGTGGAGATCCGTTTTCTCTCTCATTTTCTCTCTCGCTCTTTCACTCGCTCCGATGCAAATTCCCATGATCTTTGCGAAGCTGTGGAGGACTGCGACGGATCCTCGAACTCATTGTTTCGCGACGAGTACACTAAACCCGTGCTGTCCGAGCTTGCAGCCTCGGGCTTCGCCTGTTCTGGCTCTGTTGGCAAGGAAACCTGGAGACCGTGACGACATCCGCCAATTGCGTCAAATGTTTGAAGTCCTTTTGTCTTCTTTTGTTAGCTTCTTTCTTTATTCAGCGACGTCTGTTTGAGTCAATATAAAATATCAAAGACCGGTTTTTCTGTGTGTGCAGCATTAATCCATTGTTAGTGCAAATGGAAAACTTCTGTTTTTCTATTCTACATAGAAAAAGATTGCAAAGGCCAATTTTTGTAGACTTTTGTAGTAGAAAATATGTTCAATCAAATCAAACAAAAATTTTGTTATAGTAAAAATAATTCTACAATTGTTTGATAAAATGTTTTAAATACTTTCTTCAGTTGAATAAATGTCCTGCTTATTCTATAGTGAATTGTTAAAAATAATACGGAATTGCTCGAACGTTAACAGCATTTTGTACGAAGAGGAAGTAATATAAGCACAGAATTGGTCAGACGTGAGATAATTTTCTGGTATTGTT
>CM052270.1:3818006-3832475 GCA_028455795.1 Lasioglossum marginatum | reverse complement strand
ATTAAAATTTACGACTAACCGAGTTTTTCAAGTTATTTTGAAAAATGGTAACAATATATAATATTAACATACAATTATAAAATAAAACATGTTGATTTTGTGTATTAATCACGATTCGTGATTCACCCTGTATACACATATTTAGTAAATTTTGTTTGAAATGTGCAAGAAACAGGAGCCAAATACAAATCTCCATTTTCCTTTAACAATTCTAATGAACTGATGATTTTTATATTGTGTAAATGCTGCTTTTTAAATTTGCATTACCACGATACATTGCAAAAGTCGCAGTCTAGCTGGTTTCCACCGTTATGTTTCTACTATTTCTTGTAGCAGGAAAAGCATCGCATCAAGAGCTATTTACCAGCACGCGCAAACACGTGGATTGCGAGAAGCGGCGTCGATGTTGCGGAAAATGTGCAAGATCGGCCGGCTGCCTTTTATGTAACAGTCTCGGTCGTTAACTGGATGTTGGCCGACAACGACGTAGATCGCGCCACGTTTCCGGATAGATTCTCCACGGTTTTTGTGGGCTATTGTGCTCGGTAGTCGAGATTTTATGGGCGAGCACGGTCCACGCGATTTTCTCCAACCCCTTCTCGTTTGCTTCTACGGGAATTTCACGCTCGAGCGATGGGGAAAATAAAGGAGAAACGCGGGGGAGGTGATCGTGTGAACCGTGTGAACTGTGCGCGACGCGAATCGTGTGAACTGGAAACGAGCTTGCTGTTTCTTTGTTCTGGTGTCTCTGCTAGCTATAGTGATCCTTAAGCTTCATTTCGCTTAGCGATTTTTAAAATGATTATTGAATTATTGATATAGCAATGTAATATTCCAGATCACAATCTAAAAACGAATTTTATGACGGAATACATTTGAAGGCTGAAATTTCCGAAATGAACTAAATGAATATTTATTGTATCAGGAGGACATTAGAAAAATTTATTAAGAATTTATTTAAAATATTGTGGGTAGGGGAGACCGGGGCTAGTTGACTAACTTTTAACATATTCAATTTTTACCAATGAACCATTAGTATTTTGCTGACTTGTTGTACACCAAAAGTTTGCACATTGACTTGGGTATACGGATTTAATTTTGAAAATCGCTTTGATTGAACCTAGTTGTTCTTTTAATCAAATTTAGATTAGTGAGAGCAATAAGTCGACAAACCCCGTTTATGGACACAAATGATAATTGACACAAAAAATAATAGTATTAACAATACTTAAATTTTTATTTGTTCATACATATCTACTGTAGTGAGTCAGATGATGATTTGTAGGCAAAATTAAGCCACAAATTAGCCTTACAAATCATCATCCGAGTCACAGTTAATACACTCATCTGATGCATTTTTCGTGAACCCATTTGCTGCAACGTGTGCACTGCACTCAGTTTTCACCACAAACGCTGTCATTGTAAGATTCATTGCAGAATGTTGAAATTGTTAATAGAGGCAATTCATTCTCATTTAATATTTATTTCTTCCTAATTGAGAACATATTGAGCGTTTTAAAATTTTGTCAAATTATTGAGAATTATTTTCCCTGTCCTAGTTCGCCGTACAAGTATTAAAAAACCTGGAAAATTGTACTTGTGACTAAGCAATTTCTCGGAAGAGGCATCGTGTAGACCGGATGACGAGAGGGCGTCCTTCGCGTTTACGACGCCATTTTATCCCAACTTTATCGCTAACCGAAAGCGAACTTTTTTAATGTGGAAACTTGCCTGTTCCCGTGGGTCACATGACCACAGTCCAGGAAATTACGTCGTTCCGGAATGGAGCGTTTAATCGCTTCTGGGATTCGATGCATTCAATCGCTGTAATCGACCGATTTGCAATCGATTTCCACTTGTTGCCCCCTGCAGAAATCGATCGAAAACACCCTCCGGGTTTTGCCACTATGTAAAATTCATCGCTAAATAACTCAGCTTTGAAAATGTTTTCTTGATCATTTTGTGATTTCAATGCAAGCTGTATTCTAAATTTCAATGCAAATAAAAGAGGGATGAAAGAGGGAGACGAAAAAGAATTAGGAAGGTAGAATGGAATTTTCGATTTGCAACCTTGTGAAAGAATTAAATTTGCAAATAATTTGACATTCAAAAAGCTTTCATTATTTTATTTATCATTTTGTAACTTTTATACAAGCTGCATTCTAAACAGTGGCATTTACAAAGTGACATTTACTTCGGGAAAAAATTAGTCGGGAGAGTGCAATGGAATTTTTAATTTGCAACTTGGTGAAAGAATCCAATTTCTAAAGATACTACGCGACACTATGTAAAATTTCTCGCCAAATGTTTGTCGCATAATTTTCTAAAAAAACTTTCTCTTTCCTCCTTTCATTTATCGTGTAGGGATTTTCATGCAAGCCGCGTTCGAAATTGCATTGAAATAAAAAGAAGAAGTGGTTTTCTTGTCGAAGTGAGTCAGAAAGGCAGAATGAAATTTTTTAATTTGCAACTTCGCGGAGGAAAATTGCAAACTAAATTGAATGGTCCACGGTCGGAGAGAAAACATTGTATACGATGTTTCTACCTTGACCAACTTGTTATAGGTAGCGTGTGTTTAACTGTATTGCAGCCCGGGTACGTTTTCAGTTAATTAAACTCCGTTCCAATTGTTCCTCCCAGTTTTCTCGTTCGATTTAATTAAGTACTTCGCGATAGTTGCAATCGAGCTCTGCAATAAATTACTTCAAAAAGAACTTCTATATATCCATATATTTTCTAAAATATTGTCATTATTTTATAAACTATTATTATATTTCATCTTTTAAATTTTCCAACTAATTAATCGTTTTACACTGAATTTACTTCAATATAACATGAACAGGAATAACAACAAGAATAATGTAATATAATATGCAGTAATAATAATTTAGAGTACACAGTACAATGTTAATAAAAATTCTTATAATAATAATATAATGTGCAATTATAATAATTTGGAGTACACAGTGCAATTTTAATAAAAATGCTTATAATGATAAAAATGATTATAATAATAAAAATATCGTGTTACAAGCGATAACTATCGAAACAGTGATCAACAAACTTTGATAATGATCGCTGACAGGGAAATTACCGGATCGCGCCGGCACAAAAAGCAACAAGAGAGACTGGAGATAATTATCTGCTTAAATAGTTGAAGCAAACTCGTATGCACCGACATGATCATAGAGGATCTTCGGGTCACGCAATTATCATTAAAATGCAAATGGCGGACATTCCCATAACAAGGTGAACCGGTTAATGGTTGAATTTTAATTTCGACTAGCAAAAATGGAAGATCGTAATTAAGGCGGTAGACTCGTTTCCAGGATTGCAAGAGTACGGGATTCGCGTTCTCATTTCTCGATAATACAAAAATAGGGATTTTCAGTAGTCGAAAACACTAGATAAAAGATCGATCCAAGGCGTTATCGCCTTCAAAAGTCCTATTTTTTCGTTTACGAGGCGTAATTTGCATTGTTCGGCAGCGTGTACAGTTACTCGAATTAATATTCGGACGCTCTAAAAAAGACGATAACTTTTTTAATATTGTACTATACGATTTGAACTTTTTTGGGAAGCTAGAGCAATTAGTTTACTACAGGATGTACAAACTTTTTTTTTTAAAATCGCAATTGATCAGAACTGTACAAAAAATACTAAAAGTTGCATTTTACAATTTTTTTATGTGGGCCTATATTGAAAATTTGAAAAGTACGTTTTGTAGGTCTAGAATAGGTTTAATTCACACAGATCTCTACAAAACGTATTTTTTAAATTTTCGATATAGGCCCACATACAAAAGTTGTAAAATGCAATTTTTAGTATGTTTTCTACAATTCCGATCAATTGCAATTTTTGAAAAAATTTATTTTCACGTCCTGTAGCAAACTAATTGCTTTAGCTTCCCAAGAAAGTTCAAATCATATAGTACGATATTAAAAAAGTTGTCGTCTTTTTTAAAGCGTCCGAATATTAATTCGAGTAGCTGTACATGCGCAGTTGTATGCTTCCGAATAATGCAAATTACGCCTCGTAAACGAAAAAATAGGACTTTTAAGGGCGATAGCGCCCTAGATCGATTTTATCTAGCGTTTTTGACTACTGACAAATTCCATTTTTGTGTTATCGAGAAATGAGAACGTGAATCCCGCACCCTTGCAATCCTGAAAAAAGGAGTCTACTCCCTTTACTGAGACTACATTATGACGCTTTTTTGTTATTTCTCCCAGGCCACCACTGACCTGTATGGTGAATGCACCAGGACGCATAGTGGGACGTCAGCAGCTGCACCAGAAGCTGCTGGAGTGTTTGCACTGGCCCTTGAAGCTAAGTGAGTTGATTGAACATTTCTTATATTTTCCTGTCGAATTTCTTTTACTCTTTGATCTGCTCTCGTGGAAAATTCGAACTGTTTTATTCTTGCGCGAGATCCAAGTTCTTCCACTTCCAACCCCGTGACCTTTCAACCTTTTCCTACAGTTCTGTCTTTCAATCTAATTATTACAGTAATTCAGATCTTCGAGAAGTTGAACCTCCTAATTAGTATCGGAACTTAACAACATTAACTCGATAGCTACGATACTAACAAAGTTAAAATAAACCATTCAAAGAGAATATTGACTTGAATTTTCACGTTACTAGCTCGGCATGAAATTCAACATTAATAACAGCAATATTACAATTTTTAACAATAATTGATAAAGAAAGGGAAACTAACAGGCTACGAAAATAGTATTAACAAAATTGGTATTTTTGCAAAAATATTTTCTTATTTTATATTTTCGTTTCGAACATTGCATTCAAATGTTCCCCACAAATTTCCACCAACTCTCTGAAAACTCGTTTATCGAAACCACTTATTCAAGCACATTATTCAAACAGGCTGGAAAACAAATTAAAAAACGAGATTCCTCGATAGCCAAGTAATTCACACTTCCCCGACCACGTTCGAAAATTGCTTTGTATTTTTCTTCTCGAACGCGTTCCCCGTATCGACACCAACTGTCCAACTATTTGCTCTGGTTCTCGCGAAGCCAAGTTCACAGGACGTATCCGACATTATTCCACGAACAAAACTTCTGCCCTTGCTAAACTGAGCCACCATGCGGTTCAACTTTTAGCTTTGTCCGGTAACATGGTGCAGGAAATTCGCGATAAATCTCACGGTAGTTTCTCAGCAACATCGCACAGGGACAAACATTTTTGACATTTTGAGAGACATTTTTAATCAACTTCAAACGTCAATAAAAAGATAAACAACATGTATTCAGGATTTTATGCATTTACAAGGTCTTCTCTTAAGAAGTTTTATTTTAAATATGATAAACAATTTTTTATAATTTTTTTTTACAATTTCAAAATGACGCCCTTTAATAGAAGACCCTTTACAACAAAATGACTAGCTGCAATTTAAAACAATAAGAAGATCGAAAGAATTTAATCATTCATTATTAGACCGCGACTCTTTATGCAGAATAAAAATGTTTTGCACTGATTGTGGGAAGCAGGAATAACAGAAAAATTGATTTTGTTCCTTAATCACTTTGTTATATTGTTATAAGTATTTAACATTACAACATTCTTGAATTTTTGAAAATTCTTACTATTTTATATTTCATCCAACCAATTTCATTATAAATGCATAAAGATCCGCAGTCTATTCATTATTCACAACTTATTAAAATGATTGAATAAACGACATTTTTGTCTGGCTCCAGTCTCTTGCAATTGATGCTGAACATTTTTATTTTGCATAAAAATCCGCCGTCTAATCATCACCAACCTAAATACAGTAATGTCCACATAAACGCGACAGTCTCGGGGGGATTCAGTCGCATTTATCTCTGACGGGTTTCATTTTTTGAGCTTCAGAGGCCGAGCCGAACGGAGAGGAGGACAGCGCGAGGCCGAAGCGACAGCGACTCTCTGCGTCACTTTCTTTCCCATACGCTGTCCTTTCTTGGGCCCGAAACGTTCATCGTCATTTAAACCACTAAATACAGTTGAAATTACATCGTGTTTGGTCTCATTTTAATCAGAAAAATGCCACAAATATATTCATGAAAGTTTTATAAAAAAATAACTGATAATAAAAGAGATTATATTTTGCTATTACATTGTGATGACGCACGGGCCTTTGAACTGTGCCGACAACTATGACTCTCCGCGTCGCATTAGTAGTGGTTCACACCGATATACCCGAGCCGAGATCAGATTACTAGGTGGAGGGGATATTTTTGTCGCGTTTATTTGGTACGGTTTTGTTTATGTGGACATTACTATATCACTCTCTATTCATGCCTGATTCTCTATTCACCACTGCATGCTACACTCTCCTAACTCTATAATGATTTACCCGATGTCCTCTCAGGATAACGAAGTTCGCAGGAACAAAAGAATAAAAAATCACCGTGAAAGATGGCCGATAACGCAATTCGATCGCGCAGCTTTCAGGGATAAGGACATGGCTTTGCTTCTCGCCCATGTTTATCGAGTTATCGACTCGTGACCACGACACCCACGCGTTTTATTTCCTCGAAGCTGACCACCGAACAACCGCTACGAGCCTCTAAAATTCAATTTCCCGCCTGGAACCGCCATTATGCCTCGCGAAGAACAATGCCGGACGTTTATTTTCGGCCGCCACCTATGCATTGTCTCGCTTTACCGATTAATCCGGGAAATTGCCTCGTTTGACCATTATATAAGCCCTTTCATTTGTTCGCCTGGCCGACGATTTCATTCGCGAGGTTGGAATATAGGATTAGCGTTCGATGCGCTTTCCAATATTTTAAACAAGATAAAATATTCCGCGAAGTCGTTGGTGCGTGAAAATACAGTGACTCCCACTAATATCCGGACGCTCTTAAAAAGACGATAATTTTTCGAATAGTGTACTATACGATTTGAACTTTTTTGGGAAGCTAGAGCAATTAGTTTGCTACAGTATGTGAAAAAAAGTTTTTTCAAAAAATGCAATCGATCGGAGTTGCAGAGAAAATAATAAAAGTTGCATTTTACAACTTCTTTATGTGGGCCTGTATTGAAAATTTAAAAAATACGTTTACTTTTAAATCATTGTAACCCAGTTTTTCGCCCAGAAATCACAGAAGTTCCACAGTGACAGGATGATGGTTTTACCTGAAAAATGGCAGAAGGTGGTCTATCAAAACGGCACATACTTGATTTAGTAAACTTCATTTAAAATATGGAAAAAACTTGATTCATTTCTGCATTGAAAATCGAAGAAACTTTTTCCCCAACTCAATATTCGGTCTACTAATGATTAACAATTAAAAGGTGAACTGGATGTTCGAACGTTTCTCCTGGTAATGCAAAATTCAGGCCGCGTAAATTACGGTTGAGCCCGTCAGTTTCGATTTCCCCAATTTGGATTTCCACCGTCCGCAAAGCTGGTCAAATCTAAATTCCCACCGAAATGTCGGATTATGATGTCATGATTTGCGGATAAAGCTGCCTCTCGCAAATTGTAGCCCGTTGAATTTGATGTTTGCAACCGGTAACGGGGTAACTGCATCTCCCGCAGGGTTTTTGGACCGCGTTGATCGCGTGGCTTACGCGAGACTGCCGAAAATCCGCTAACGAAACATTCCCGATCCGTTTTCGATGGGGATGTTCCGCGAATCGGAATCATAACGAGTGGGAAATCGACCAGAAAACGCGTTAACGAACAATTTCGCCACAAAAGTGTACCGAACTATTCGGAACTGTTGCTGCAGGCGTTTAGCTGTCTTTTTTTTAACGCTGCGACCAATTTTAATCGGTTTGCGATTTTATCTGCGAGTTCCGTCGCTGTACATCATTTCGACAAACACTCGTTTCCTGCAATAATCGTTTCGTGCTAGGAAATTGTCAAAAAGTTATTAAATTTTTAGTTTGTTGATTTTTTTTCTAGATAATTAAATAAAAACAATTGTTTCAGTCTTTTGCAATATTATCGCAGATCGATACATCCTGATCGAATAAATGTATGGATTTTCATTGTTGAATTAATTTTTACATTTTATTTTTATTTTATATAAAAATCCGTAGTCCCTTGATGACGTCATTTAATTACATACTTTCTAACAATTAATTCATTTTCCTGCCCTGCCATCTTCTTCTCAAAAATTGTTGAAAACGACGAACGTTTTATTTAATTACTCCGCCTGGGACACTGTCGATTTAAATCTACTTAGTTACTTATCGATATTATTCATAATTTTCTACCATTCAATTTTCCAGAAATTTTTAAAAAATTACCATTAATTCATTTCCCCATTTTTTCATCATCCAACAATTTTTGAAAACGACAACGTTCTATTTCATTACATCGTTCGGGACACGATGTCAATATAAATCTTAAAAATATTTTCCACTATCCTTCATAATTTTATTTTTCCATTTATCTTCCAACTTCGTAGAAAGATTTTCAAGAGAAATATCCACGGGTTCACCTTCCTGGCTTTCCACGTGTCGGAAATTTTTCAAAACGGCGAACAGTCAATAAACTTTTTTTCCGGTACGCGTTTGCCCAGTATCGAACCACGACAATATTGGATGATATTGTAATTTACGGTAACCGTAGGCGGCGTGGGTGTACGTTCTTCGGACGTGTAATCGAATTCAATCGCAAAAGCTCGCGTTTCGCGATGGAATCACGAAAGACAGCGCGAGAGATGAGATATTATTCGCTGCGCCGAAGCGTCCTCCAGTATTTGAAATCCGAAGCGGATTAATTCGGTTTTTTACGCAGTCTCCGATGGAAATATTGGATCTCTTTTTTCCCCATAGAAACCTGCGCCATAGAGTCGGATTTATTACGTTATTAACCGTGTAATTGGAGTTTATTGGAGGCGGTGCTGACGGGCTGACAATAAGCTGGAACGAGCCCATTGTTGCGTCTGTTGCGAGAATTTTTCGCGACTTTATACATGCAATTTTCCATTTAATTTTGTTACGAAAGTGTTCCATTTTGTTCAATAAGAATTGTGCTTCTTTATATGTATATTTTCACTAATTTATTTGGTTATCCTATTTACGGTTATTCATGTGAATTTATTATAATTTTTATTAATAATTTTATTAGTATTATATTTTGCTGAATTCTTTTCCTGACGATTCATTTTGAATTTTAAATTTATTATTTAATTGAATTTACTTACCTTTGCTATAAAAAATATTTTATTCTGTTCATCTCGGATCATCAGTTTTATTATTTATTATTATTTATTATTAGATTATTAGTATTATGTTTTGCTGATTCTTTTTGTAATGTATTACTGTGAATTTTAAATTTATTGTCTAATTGAATTTATCTACCTTTGCTGTGAAAAATATTTTATTCTGTTCATTTCGGGAAATGTGCATTGCAATATATTCATTGATTGAACATGTACTTTGTTTATTTACATTTCCTGTCAATTAATAATTTTATAACCCCAATTTGAAAAATGTTTTATTCAGTTCTAAAAAATGTGCATTTGCACATATATTAATTATTTAGTATTTATCTCCATATTTCAATTTATTTATTTGTATTTACTGATCAGTTTATTATTGAACATTTTTTTTCTCCATATTTACTGCGTGGTCCACTATATTTGCCGTTTCGAGAAATTGGTTTACTTTTCATGTGTTGACTTTATTCACATTTATATTTATTTACTAGCCCCCATCGATTCGTTTTTTGTTGTTAATCTTGCAAGCAGAGAACCCTCAACATTGCGTGGTAAACTGTTTGTTTATTTGCTTTTCAACAAGACAGTCTGGAAAAATAGTTTGTTTATTAGGGGAATAAATATTGATGAAAAGCTGAAGCCAATGTTCATTCCAAAGGATTCCGCGTTTCGTTGTTTCAGTTTAATCTCTCGATGATGAACGTATTACGAATTGAACGTACTACTGAATACTCCACTGTATATAATGTTAAATATGATGAACAGGATTTTCTGCGTCAGTAGACTGAAAATGTGCATCGGGTTATAAAATTGATTGTTTCGTGAACCATGCACAGTGTGCGATTCACTGGCGCTAAGTGATGTACATATGTATTGTCGACTTGTTGGCAGTGAGTGAGAAGCGAGATATAATTGTGTCTAGTACTGCGTTTTGCATTATTCAATATTCAGAACGTTATACTCTCTAGCTCTAACATTCATGTCTATTTCCATATGTAATGTGCATCATGCTATTAAATTTGTAGACGATGTTAATAGCAATTTAGTGTGTAGTTACATAAATTAGATAAATGTACAATTCATAGATTTTGGTAGATTGGGATTAAATAAAATTTTACTCCATTGGTTAATAATTGTAAGAAATAAAATAGAATATTATTGAGTCAAATTTTCTTCTAATTTCTAATATTGATAAATCTTTCGTTTCGAAGGTCATCGGAGCTGCCTCCCCTAAACGAAAGGTTTACCCTAGTATTTTCCAGAGAGAAATAAACTCTTAATAATTTCTTAATATAAAGTGAAATAATGTCGAATGAAATCTTATTATAATTCTTAGGGGGAGAGAATATTATAATGATTTAACAATGTTAGGGGTCGCGTCACAATTTAATTTATAATTAACCTCACTGAGGTGTTTTCCATTTGTCCGAAACGTTAAATTCTCCATCGCTAATGTTAACATCTATTTTCATTTGTAACGTACATCGTGTTATTCAATTTGCATACGAAATTAATTGCATCTCAATGGCCATTTATACAAATTAATCTGTTATCGGAGGATTCAAATCAAATTGCATTCTCTCGGTTAACAATCTCATAAATCAGAGAAAATTACAATTATTGATTCAAATTCCTCATTACAATGTTTATAATGTAAAAGTAACCAGCAAATTATAAAAATAAGTTTCAGACGAGCTTATAAACTTTATTATGATTTTTATTCTGTTTGAAAAAGAACATTTTACGCATTCTCGTCATTCGTCTGATTTTTTCAATATTTAAACAGTCAACACATTTTTGAAAAACTTTTCAAGGAAACTGTACTTTCTAAAAAATGGAGAGAAATCAAAAAAGTTCTTCCAATTTCAGTTTTTATATCTGCATCAAGGTCCACGGTGTCTACTTCTAGAAGTATTTTTATTAAAATGAACATGGCAAGGAAAAGTGACTCGCATTGGAGTGACTCGCATTTGCCATTGAATTAGGTAACGCTAAACGCGGTGAGTGATCCGAAGCACAGGAACGTGGCCTTTTAATGCTAAATTTCCATTTCTGTGTCACGTTCCGCCGACTGAGTTTGACGAGACTTCAAAAGCCCAGGGGCGAGTTCTAACCATTTTAACCATCTTTCACCCGCTTCTTTACCTTTAATTTACCTCGTGGGACTGCATCACAGAAAAATGTCAAATTTTTCACTTAAAACGTAATTTCACTGACGATGTATTTCGAGTGAAAACAGCCTTTCTGTGCAACAGAGGAGTTTAAAAGTTGTCACACGTGGGACGTGCAACTGCGGGAAACTGAAATTCTATTTTCGCGATTGTTCTACTGGAACTGGCTGGGACCAGGCGAATTTACTATCGTTGGGAGCGAACAATGTGACGTCGTTGTCACATGTTACAGTGAGGCACTTGTGCAGCTTCGACTTTCGTAAATTGTTAATCCATGCACTGCTTTTTAAAAAATTGCAATTGTGTAATTTTTCTAAAAAAATTGACATTGCAAATCTTTCTCTCTAAAATTTCTATAGATAATTTTCATTGGCTGGGGTGTCTTGTAATTTTTTTATAAAAATTGCCATTGAAAATTGCACGAATCTTTTTCTCTAAATTTTTAATAGACAATTTTCATTGACTCTCAGGTGTCTTGTAATTTTTCTACAAAAATTGACATTGAAAATCTTTTTCTCGAAAATTTTTATAGATAATTTTCATTGGCTGGGGTGTCCTGTAATTCTTTGTATAAAAATGATATTGAAAATTGCACAAATCTTTTTCTCTAAATTTTTTATAGATAATTTTCATTGGCTGAGGTGTCTTGTAATTTTTTTATAAAAATTGCCATTGAAAATTGCACGAATCTTTTTCTCTAAATTTTTAATAGACAATTTTCATTGACTCTCAGGTGTCTTCTAATTTTTCTACAAAACATTGAAAATCTTTTTCTCGAAAATTTTTATAGGCTGGGGTGTCCTGTAATTCTTTTTATAAAAATGACATTAAAAATTGTACAAATCTTTTTCTCTAAATTTTTGATAGACAATTTTCATTGACTCAGGTGTCTGTAATTTTTCTACAAAAATTGACTTTGTTTGCACTGACCTTTTTCTCCAGTTTCAATGGAGGTGGAAAACTTTTTGAAGATCGACGATCTAGCGCTCAAATTTCCAAGTTAAATGCCAGTGGATCAGCCCATCCATCTACCCAGGAAAAATTTCGATCCACCTCCGTGCAATCCACTCGATCTCCATATAATTCACCGAACTCCGATCAAAGAGTGTCCCCAAAAGACTCGGAAAGGATTCCAGCTTTAAAGAGATTGAATTCATGAATTCCTTTCGCAGTCCTCAGCTGACATGGAGAGACATCCAGCATCTGACTGTGCTGACATCAAAGAGGAACTCGTTATTCGACGCCAAGGGGAGGTTCCATTGGACGATGAACGGGGTTGGTCTCGAATTCAACCATCTGTTTGGTTATGGGGTCTTAGACGCTGGTGCCATGGTCGCCTTGGCGAAGAAATGGAAGACAGTGCCACCGAGGAACCATTGCGAGGGAGGCTCCGTTTTGGAGAGTCAGTAAGTAGCTTAAACAAATGATTTATAATCAATCTAAGTCTGGGCTCACTTTGAAGCTCACTTAAAGCCTCTACTTTCATTAGCTACCATTCGTCCTTTTTGAAGATTTTTTTATATTGTGATAGAAAAACTGAAGATATGTCCTTATTTCTAAAATGGCAAAAACTTTGCACATTCAAACCTCTCTAAAAACATCGAAAAATTTTTGTCGAGATTGCGTCTTACACAGATTTGAAGATTGACGTTTCTTCTTTACACCGAGCTCTAAAAAATGGATGTACGATATTTTTTCGCCATTTTATTCGGCTTTGAATGGAGGCTGACAAGATACTCCACGAGGTCTTTCAACAACTCTCTAAAAAGCAAAGCAAATATTTGATTTTGCACAAAGATTGCTTCATTGCAATTCCTGGAGCTTTTTCTGTTGCTCCCAAGAAAGTACTAACCCTGTCATGTTCGTTAATCAAGCAAACAAATCAAGGATCAAGGATCGTTCCTAGATCACTTGTTTCTGCTATAGCTATTGCAAATTGGCGAATGAAGCGATGAATAAGTTTTCTGGGTGAGAAAATTCGAAAAGCATGTAAAGTGGAGTAATTGGCCATTAGATCGTTATTTCTGAATGATAGTATCGATCCCAGCCACCTCCTGTTGCCGTTTCCCTGACGTTAGCGATGGCAACCTTCCTTCCGGTAACCTTCTCCCGCAGGAATTCGAGTTAGCGTGTTCCATCGGCTTCCTCTATGCTTCACGTCAATTTCCTTTCGCAGGGAAGTGACGAGCGATCGATCGATCTTATTGAAGATAAAGACCGACGCTTGTGCTGGGACCGAGTACGCGGTCAACTATCTGGAACACGTGCAGGCTGTCATATCTGTCAACGCGTCGCGACGAGGCGATCTCGAGCTTTTCTTGACTTCGCCTATGGGCACCAGGTGAGATCCGGTCGATTCTATAGATCTTCTAGCTTCTGTAGATCTTCATTTTAGAGAAGCCAAGGGAATTAACTGATTTTTGATTTTGAGGTTCACATGGACAAATCAACAATGATTTGATCCAGTCTAAAAATTAATATGAATTGCTATGTTGTAGGAAAATGCACAATTTTGAGGGTCCTCTTAAGATTAATCGATTAATTGATTCACAATTGTAATAATTGAGGTTCTTGGTTCCTTAGACGTTTCTTGCATTGACTAGACTGTTCAGCATTTCGAGTAAGCGGAATAACGGAGTCTGATTTTAGGTCGATGATCCTGAGCCGGAGGATCAAGGACGACGACCATAGGGATGGCTTCACGAAATGGCCCTTTATGACGACTCATACTTGGGGAGAGTACCCACAGGGAACCTGGTTGTTGGAGGTAAATGGCGTGTAAGGGGAGGGTTTGCGTTCTGATCGATGAGACGTGGGAGAAACAGGATAAAGCTGGATAGATTGCCTTCCGATAAGGTAGCCAGACCTTTTTCTCCCGACTTAGAAACTGACATTTCACCTGACGTGTGTTAATAGCTTGCGCTCTGTTCCCACGATCATTAAGAAAGTTCAATTCGTTCTGGACGCTTCAATGAATTCAGAAAATCTTCGAAATCCACAAAAACACTAACTCATGAAGGATCTTTACAATCATCACTAAAAATAAAAATTGTCAAACGCTTCCCTAAATGCACAATTTTCATCAAGGATCCTCATCAATCCTCTATCCCAGGTTT
>CM052270.1:3787067-3817906 GCA_028455795.1 Lasioglossum marginatum | reverse complement strand
ATCATAATTACCACATGTGGAAAATCATTATAATTAAATTCCAATCCAAGAGCTGAATAAAATCATTATAATCATGTCCGAATCCAAGGGTTGGATAAAATCGTTATAATTTTTTCTGAATCCAAGGGTTGAATAAAAATCATCATAATTACCACATGTTGGGTGTCGATTAAATTTCCAGTTTCTAAAACTCCAGTTCATAAAATCGACGATAAATTGTTTCTTACCGTTCAACTGTATAATTGTGAATCTCCTAAAAGAAGATTTCAAACAGAGGAAATTATTTTCGAATTAAGCGCACGACCAAAGTGGAATTCGGACCGCGGGCTGACTTTAAGCGAAACTGTTCCAAGCGACCCTGTTTAAAAAGTTTTAATGCATTTCTGATTCACTAATTTGTTGCTCGGCTCGGCACGGGTTTCGCAAGTTTCAGGGGAAAACCGTTCGGAGGACTTTCTACTGTTTGATTTGCTTGATTTTTGTTCGAATGAAAGTCTCCCGGTTGAAATATGTTTACGGGACATTGATTATGCTTTATAGCGAGAGGAGGCCGTGTCCTCGGACGTTGAGCCCGGTGTGTGTAGGGGGGTGAGTTTACAGGGTTTGTTGGCGAAACCTTCGGGCAGCCTTGAAGTCTCTTGACACGCCGTGCCAAAATACTTCGGGACTTCATGCTTCTCTTGGTCGTCGAAGTACACCTCTGTCCAAAACTTGCTCGCTCTTCGGGACAAATGGCGTAGGTATTTTTCATTTTGGAACACGCCACTGACTGACGTATTCGGTAAATGGACTTTTTATCTGTTTCTGGTCGCAGAAACTTTCTGCCAGCTTGCGGAACTTGTGGAGAAATTTCCGAGACTAGAAAGCGGAAAATTTAAAAATCTGTATCTTGGCTTTTCAGAACGGATTTTTACAAATCTGAACCTAATTTGAATTTAAAAAATGTAACTTTTTTTGTGTCACAGACAAAGTATTTAAAAATTTCAATTTGTTTACTCAATCTTTTTACCAGTTTTCAAAATTCGTGGAAAAATTGTAGATTCTTTTTCTGGAAGAAAATCTGAAGCTGATCTTTTCTAAAATTTGCGTCTGATCTGAACTTTATTGAGCCTCGAGACACAGTGTATATTAATTATTATTATAAACTTATTCCATGAGATAAATGCTTGAGATGGTGGTCAGAATGATAAATAGTAGAAGTATCAACAAGGTAGCAGAATAATTAGTAATTGTCTGTGTTATAGAAGTGTATATACCTCGGATTATTATTAATTTATGTCATGAATTTATGGCATGATCATAATGCATTTCACATCGATAATAAATTTTCATTAATCAAGACTAACAAAATTCGAAATTAAAATGTTACATAACACAAAAATATCTTTTATTTTATTCAAATGTGATCTTCTAAATATCTCGGATCAAGAAATATAATTCTGATTTTTATTAATCCTTTACACTCCGTTGTCGCCGATAATGCGACTATGACAAATTACAAACCATAAAATTTTCATTTCGTTGAAGATTTATAAACTTGAACCTGTTTTATACAATGTAGCTAAGGAGTAAATATTTCGTTTTATTGCAGCAACAGTATTTTTTTTATTATATACTTTATTGTATGCACTTTTAACTAATTGTACAGTGCTGGAGTTGTTGGTGTACATGAGTCACTAGGCTGGAGTGCGAAGGGTTAAATAACGTGTGGAGATGAGAATTTTTATTTCTATTTACAACCCAACAATAAACTTGAAAAAGCAAGTGCGCCGTAGCAGAACACCCGTAAAACAGAAGAAATGGAAGGAGCATCCTGCTAAACTAATATCGTTCTAGCATGAAGCGTGCTATAGCGTCCACCGGTAACACAATTACGAAGTTCGAAAAGTAGTGTGTCGTCATAGTGGCGCAGAGGAGTGGGGAGTCGAATAAGAGCTGGGAAACGAAAGAAAAATTTTTTTCTTTTATTTCTGGGTTCACGTGTTTCATGCTCGATTTGTCCTCGGCGCGCGCGGTTTGTTTGCAGGTTTCTTCTGGCCGGCATGGCATGCGGCGTGGCATGGCATGGCGTGGCGTTCCCGAGGCCTCAATCACGTACTCCATTGACTGGAAAATGTAATCTCGCATCGGCCTTGAACATTTTTATCCCCCGGCAAAAAATAATCGGCGAATATATCATCGGCGTACGTGGCGTTCTATCAATAAACCGTGGCGACGTGTCTGCTGCCCGTCATACTCATCGCCGTGCCATATTTCGCGAACGTGTTCGGTTCTCACGCATACCCTTATCATACGCTGATAAGCGGCGGGACACCTGTCCAGACATTTTCACATTTTTCCCGAGGGTTCGACACATTTGATTTGAAACGAGATCGCAAATAATCGTTTGAAATAACGAATTATTTGAAATACCTCATTTTCTTTGGCGTTCAATTCAAGTGGTATTTTATTTCAATGGTTTATTTAAATTGTATCGTTCAAATGGGCCCATGGAGTAACTAAATTAATTATTACATTCAGATATCCTAATTTTTGTAGTTTAATGAATAAATTTCAGTTACTTCCGAGTATGATTTATCTGAAAATTGAAATAAATAATTTGGGTAATTATATAGAAAAGGTCTGCCTACTCCGATTTTGATGAAATTTTAATATGTTATAGATTTCGACATTTTGAACAACTTTTTCCTTTTCCAATATAGGGGGGTCGCTTTTAGTTTTCGAGATATTTGCGAAAGACTATCGCTAATACTGTGTTGAATTTTTCGTATTTCTGCATGCTCCGCGGCAACGTAAACCTGTTCCGGGGCCGCATCTGTTTATTTTTTGTTTGTAAACACGTTGTGAAGATGAGAAGCGACAATACCACACACACTCACCCAGTGTTTCACACGCACCCAGTGTTTCTAAAAAGAAGGTTTCCGTTATGAAATTAACATTTGCGCCAATTTTCACTATCATATTCGTAATCAGCACGTCAAAATACGTAAGAATCTAGAGTATAATTTAGAAACACTGGGTGCGTGTGAAACACTGGGTGGGTGTGTGTGGTGTCAGGCCAGCCCTTTCCGCCCCCTGTTTTCTCTCTCATCTCCACAGCGTCGAAATGTAAACAAACGCCGCACCGGGATAGGCTTACGTTGCCGCGGAGCGTGCAGGAATACGAAAAATTCAATACAGCATTAGCGATGGTTTTCTGCAAATATCTCGAAAACTAAAAGCGACCCCCCTATATTGGAAAAGGAAAAAGTTGTTCAGAATGTGTTGCTGCATAACATATTAAAATTTCATCAAAATCGGAGTAGGCAGACATTTTCTATATAATTACCATTTTGGAATTAAATGATGAATTTTTCGTCTTATTAGAAGTAATCTTAAATTCTTCTGATGTGTGTACACGACGAAGGAATAAAATTAATTGTAAAGAAATATGAACAAAAACGACGAATTTTTAGTTGCAAAAATTAACCCCTTGCCGCACCTTTTCTTTTACAGTGATTAGAACGTGTTTATCCCGGAAAATAGGGATAAATAGAAGAAGGGAAAAGGAAATTCATGTTTTCTGTATGACTACATTTATTTTAATGCTTAAATATTGATTGCAGACGAATCAAATTTTATTTCATATCATTTCATTATTTATTATATATATAAATTATATATATATATATATATATATATAAATCATATTTTTGAAAAACCTTCATCACGAATCTGACTTGTCAAAATACGGCAAGGGGTTAATCCGATTCCGCTTTCCCAAAATAGTGTATCTCTCGAATTAACTGTCTATCAGTTGCAATGCATTTGCTATGCATCTGATGACCGATCCGGTCACCTAATCTTATCAGCCACCGTCCACAGATAACCGTCTCCAGTTGACGATCGAAATTGCTCGATACAGACTTCCAATCCATACATCCCGAAATATTAACCTCGTTATTTTAGAGCGATGTCGAGCTACTACATGTCCTCCAAACTTATTTAACGGCGTTCCGTAACTCCGATAGGATTGAATGCAGCAATAGGTATTCGCCTAAGAGCCTCTTCGCCGATACGCTTTTTAATTTTAAAGGTTTTACAACCTTTATATTGCGTAGTAACGCGTTATCTATCGAGACAGCTCCCGTAAACATTGCATAAAATCGAAGCAATTTCTATAGAGTAGCGTAATGGCAGCTTGAGTGTAGATTTATTATAGTGTTTAGCAGGCTAAGCAGCTTCTATCAGTACAATTCTGTATTTTATCGGTGTCATAATTCTGTTGTAAAAGGCGTAATCATCCCTTAAATCATTTTAACGTTTTTATCTTTGTGGAGAAGACAATCTTCTTTTTTCTCAATGATGGCAGCTATCTGAAGAATTTTTAAACAAATTTCCTCCATTTTAACCTACGAGGATGTTTTGAAAAATCCATTAATTCGAGCTAAACTTCGATCTTCAAGTATCTGGTAGATTCAGTGAAGAAAAATTTCTTTTTAATGATTTTGCAGACGTTGCAATTCGTACTATTTTTGGTATAAATTTTCAGTTTTCCATCCCCTATATCGATTACGTATTTTCCAACCTATATCACCAAAAAACATTCCATTAAAAAATGTAGTAAAAGGTACAGAATAGAATCTTCAAGCTCTTTTATTAAAATTTTTAACAAATTATAACATTTGAATGACCGACAGATTCGCGTCGCGTAAATCATAGTGAATCAGCATATTGGGATAAACCGGCCCGTAACAAAGCCCGTGTTCAGCGACTCTATTGTGAATTGTCCCTTAACAAATTTTAATTTTACCAAGTTTATAATCTCTTCAGAGCTAAATTTTTTAAAGTGAAATAAAATGATTTAATTTTTTGTTTGACGAAAAAGACCAGTCTTAAATAATTTTTCTTTTAATACATCAATTTTATTTATAAATGAAAAAATATTGGGTCTTTTTGGGGAAGACAATCTTCTTTTTTCTCGAAGATGGCAGCTATCTGAAGAAAGTTTATACAAATTTCCTCCATTTTAACCTGTTTATTAAACTACGAGGAAATTTTGAAAAATCCATTAATTCGAGCTAAAGAGGAAACTTCGATCTTCAAAATTTTTTTTTATGATTTTACAGACGTTGCAATTCGTACTATTTTTGGTATAAATTTTTAGTTTTTCATCCCCTATATCTATTACGTATTTTCCAACCTATATCACCAAAAAACATTCTAGTAAAAAATGTAGTAAAAGGTACAGCGGACTGTGAAAATGGAAGCTTCAAGCTCTTTTATTAAAATTTTTAACAAATTATAACATTTGAATGACCGACAGGTTCGCGTCGCGTAAATCATAGTGAATCAGCATATTGGGATAAACTGGCCCGTACAAAAGAAACGTGTGCAGGAATAATTCGAGAAAAGCTGGACAAAGATCCCGTCAGATCGAAATCTCGGGGGTCGTAAATCGTCTGCAGCAAAGAAAAACCGGCGAGATCGATGAGATAATCGGCTCTAGCCCGAAACCGTCCACTTACACGTTGCCCGCTTTGGTCACGATCGGTGGACTTTATCCGCGTTATTTATCTACAACAGCCGCGATTAAGTTAACGAGCCGTTCCGTTACTTTTTTCCGGCCGAAAATTTGCATAGCAAACGGTACACGCGGCCAATGACGGTCCCGGGGGCGGACTCGTAGCTCTTTTCTTTTTTCGGATCGTTGACGCTGCCTGCTGTGCCCCCTTAATATGGCAATTTCCGTGCCCATCGCCGAAAAAATCGATTTCTGTGGCGTATCCTGTACTTCAACCCTTCAGAATTTATTTTTCTCTGCTAAAAAAATCTATGTTTAGTTGCAAGTTCCTGTAGCTTAATCCTTTAGAAATGCCTCTGAAAAATGTCAGTGGAAGAATCTGTCTTTCTGTTAACAAAACCAATTTTTAATCCCGCAATTCTGTAACTCAACCCTTCAGAATTGTTTGTGCAAAATTTTCAATTAGAACTCAAAATATTTTCAAGGTTACTAATTATTGAAACCTACGTGGCTCAGCATCTTGAATTATAACCTCAAATTTAGGCTTTTGAGGTAAGGTCAACAAGCTTACAAGGTCATGGGGCTTACATATAGCCTATAAGTTGCAAATAAATATTTCAACTATTTCAGTAACATAAGGTTTTCTTCTGGCAACGTTAAACTCTCTGATTAATCATTTACTTTTTAAGGGATAAATATTGTTAATGTTTTAAAAAGTCGTCGTCCGCTAAGGTTCGATGGTGGTTTTCTAAAACAAGAAGGCTCTACGCTTTTAATTATATTATCATACGTTCGAATATCAAAATTTGCTCGAATATTTACTATGAAAGTCCTCATAATTTAAACAGTTGTACGAATTCGAACCCGCTTGTTTGTCCAATAGAATTTTAGCCTGGGATTTAGCCAACAACATATCCACATTTTCTGCATTCAGTGGATTAGTATTTCCATGTATGAGTTTGCATAAAGCTGAAATGCAGTCATTGCACTCGGCGACAGTGTCCCCAGTATTTCGCCGGAGATAAAAGCATAAAGTATTCCGCAATCGATTCGCCTCGGTGGGAAAAAAAACATTTCCGGAAAAAGCGCAGACCGGACCCGTGATCCGAAAAAGTTTAGCGAATTCTGGCGCGGACACTTTCAGTCGACGGTTTTTGCGCGTCGAATTCCAGCCGCAAGGTATTATCTAGTGGATCAGTGAAGGCTGTACCATAGGAGAGTTAACACTAACACCTAGATAAATACAGAGTGACACTGTGTACAACACCGTTTGAAACAACCGCTTTCGATTCATCCGAAGCTTCACTCTCTCTGACGCAACTCTCATTGTCAGAGCTGACGTTTAGGGTACTTAATAGCTCGACCAGCGGTGATAATCGGTTGGTGGTTTTGACGATGACAAATTACGGGACTGGTATATCGACGGAGTCATTAGCACGCAAGTGGAGCGTGTCTTCTACGGGGCTTCTCCGTTGAATTCTGGAAACGAAGGAGGCTTTGACAGATCTGTAATCTGAGATAAGGAGCGTTGGGGTATAATGACGAGATTAAACAAAAGACGATCCTTCAGGAACAGGGGAGTGTAGTTAGTTAACTTCTCGAGTGACGGGATCTTTCAGTACTTCGTAGACAACCCTGCTGAATGCTATCAAGATGCTTTGGCAATCGACTTTGATGCAAACATTGTACCATGAGAACAATACCGTGGAAGACGTACAATAGCATAGAACACTTCCTCTATTCGAAGTTGTCCCACAATTTTTAAAAATTTTTTCCTTGTTTTATTTATTATCCTTTGTTCCACGAACATGTTCTACGCTTTTGGTATCTTTATCGAATGGGGAAGATGCTCTTCATCATCATCTTCATCTTCAACTTCATCTAATAGAGAATATTTTATAATGTTTTATTACTTCTTCATCTTCATCTTCACCTAATAGAGAATATGTTCTACGGCTTCATCTTCATCTTCATCTAATAGAGAATATGTTCTACGGCTCTATCTTCATCTTCACCTAATAGAGAAGATGTTCTATTGCTTCTTCATCTTCGTCTGTCTTTTCCATGTGACGAAAATGAAGATGAAGAGTCAGTAGAACATCTCTTCTGATTTAAAGGAAGATGAAGATGCAGTAGAAAATTCTCTATCTTAGATAAAGATGAAGAAGCAGTAGAAAATCTTCTACATTAGAAGATTTCATCAACTCACGCCATCTGCTCCATTCGATGAAGATGAAGAACCAGTAGAACATTTTTCCTATAAATTGAAGATATTCTATAGACTTCCACTAGACAATGAGAGAACTAACGAAATGTACCGTGTGATTGCAGATAGTAAAGCAGAGGCAACGAGACACGCTCACCAATGCGGAGGTGGAAGAGGAGATCGTGGGTCCTGGCGGGCTGATCCAGCCATCCAGCACTCGTTGGCCTGAGTGCTGGTGGAGGAATCGGGGTAGAGGGGGTGTCGGGGTAGCCTATAGATTCGGTGAAGTGGTGTCGTTGATAAATCTCCCACGGGGGAGGTTCGATAGATTGGCGGGCATTAGGGAGCGGGTGTTCCACGGGACCCGGCAAATGTGGCTCTGTGTACGGTGAGCCGGGGTTACGGGGGCCGCGGGGCCCGTGGCGGTGGGGGTAGATCTCGTGGCGAGGCAAGCGTGAGGCTACCCCTGAGTCCTCGCACTCTGTGCGCCCCTGGGGCCGGAGGAGGCGCACATGTTCAGACGCAGGGAACCGGGCCCGCCGCAGCTGCGACTGCGGCGACCGGCCCTGCTGGGGCCGCGACCAACCCTGCCAGCGAGGAGGGGTCTGGGCTGCCCGACGAGCCTATGGTACATCAAATTTTCAAGTCGATTCACAGTAGAAGTGCAACTAACGCCCACCCCATTCAGGGATCCTCATCTAGTACAATAGGTGGAGCTATTAGTTGCCACTACCATCCCCTTCAGACAGTCTTATCCAGTAGAATAAGTGGAACTATCAGGTTGAATTAGTAGATTGAACTAGTAGATTGAACCCTGTCTGGTCGTAGTAGAGCATCCCTGTCTGGGAGCCTCATCTGGTACACTGGGTGGAACTAGCACCCCCTTCAGGGAACTTATTCTAGTATAATCAGTGAAACCAATAGGCGGAACTAATATCCCCTTCAGGGAGCCTCATCCTACTAAATTGAGTGTAGCTAAAAGATCTAGCAAGTATAGTTACCATCCCCTTCGAGACCCTAATCTAGTAAATTGGGTGTAGCTAGAAAGTAGATCTAGCAAGTATAGTTACAGTCCCCCTCAGGGAGCCTAATCTAGTTGAATGGGTGGAACTAGTAGTTGAACCTGGCATCCCCTTCAATGAGTCTCATCCTACTGGATTGTCCTAATCTAGTAGAATGGGTGAAATTAACAGACGGAACTAGAATCCCCTTCAGGGAGTCTCATATTAATAAATTGGATGTAGCTAGAAGATAGATCTAGCAAGTATAGTTTCCGTCCCCTTCAGGGAGCCTATCCTAGTTGAATGAGTGGAACTAGTAGTTGAACCTAGCATCCCCTTCAATGAGTCTCATCCTACTAAATTGGGTGTAGCTAGAAAGTAGCTCTAGCAAGTATAGTTAGCACCCACTTCAGGGAGTCTAATCTAGTAGAATAGGTGAAACCAATAGGCAGAACTAGCATCCTCTTCGGGGAGCCTCATCCTAGTAAATTGAGTGTAGCTAGAAGGTAGATCTAGCAAGTATAGTTACAGTTCCCCTCAGGGAGCCTAATCTAGTTGAATGGGTGGAACTAGTAGTTGAACCTGGCATCCCCTTCAATGAGTCTCATCCTACTGGATTGTCCTAATCTAGTAGAATGGGTGAAATTAACAGACGGAACTAGAATCCCCTTCAGGGAGTCTCATATTAATAAATTGGATGTAGCTAGAAGGTAGATCTAGCAAGTATAGTTTCCGTCCCCTTCAGGGAGCCTATCCTAGTTGAATGAGTGGAACTAGTAGTTGAACCTAGCATCCCCTTCAATGAGTCTCATCCTACTAAATTGGGTGTAGCTAGAAAGTAGCTCTAGCAAGTATAGTTAGCATCCACTTCAGGGAGTCTAATCTAGTAGAATAGGTGAAACCAATAGGCAGAACTAGCATCCTCTTCGGGGAGCCTCATCCTAGTAAATTGGGCGTAGCTAGAAGGTAGATCTAGCAAATATAGTTAGCACCCACTTCAGGAAGCCTAATCTAGTTGAATGGCTGCAACTAGTGAGAGAACCTAGCATCCCCTTTAGGGAAACTCCTCTTTTGGATTAGGTGGATCTAATAGATGATAAAAATATGATAAAAGGGCTAGAATCGACATGGTTCTATCCTTACAGCATGATTGATCGCAAAGAGTTAATCAATTGTACGGTATGTGATCCAGGTACAAGTCGAAAGGGCACCGCATCAAGGCACTTGGATTTGTTGTGTTCCGTGTTACTGGCTACGAAGAAGCAAAGCGGTGCACAAAGCTCTGCTCACGTTCGCGATGTTGTTGGTTACCAGCTTGCTCGTCACCAGTCCGGTGCTCTTCCTCATCACCACGCTGCCGGAGGGAGAGCAGCCTCGTGAATGCTCGTCCCTGGTAAGTCACAATAAATCACCCCCATTACACCCCTTCAATCTTTTTCATCCTCTAAACTCTCTCTCAAAAATTTCACGAGATAGACCTATTTAAACTAACCTATTTATTAACACTTTGGGATCTACTGTTCTCTTCGTTAGGAGATAGTTATAACTAGACTGCGGATGTTTATGGAATTTTCAATTTTTCTAGACGAATTTTAAGAAAGTGGAATAAAGTAGAATCTTATTTTCTGTGGTAGTAGCCTCTTTAGATCCGAAATAAATTAAAGTCGTACTAAATTCTGTCATATTTTATATCCCAACATTTTTCGAAAATTTTCGAAAGCCATAATTGCATAAAGATCCGCAGTCTAGTTATAACAATCAAAATAGAACTAAAACGAAATCACTTGTTCTTCAAGACTATCTGCTTACATCCCCGCATGGTCTAGCCCCCATATGTCCAACAGTTATTTTGCAGAAAATTCTCAAAAATCACTTGTTTTCACTGTCGTCGCACAAGAAGCTCCCACGCATCTTTTTCCCTGCTCGACGGAATTAAGCAGTCGGGGAGCGCGCGTCTCGGTGTCGCGACGGGTTTAATGTTTACCGAGGAGCTTAAACCGAGAAAGGCGGTATTAAAAGTCCCTCGAAAACCCGTCGTTCCGGACCCCGGAAACACCGGGGAAGATCTCCGGCTGCGGGAATTTCGCGAGAAGGACGTATGTGCGCGGCTCATCGCGTGGACGAGCGGAATAAAATCGCGGGCGAATGGAAAACCGAAATTCTGGAAACGTATTTTCTCGGTATAGCGTTCTCGGACTGCGCCGTAAAATAAAAGTAGAACCGTAAACCGATGGATGGGCAGCCCATGGTATGGCGTTCGATCGCGCGGATATTGTTGCTTTTATCGGCGTTCTTTTGTAACGGAGGTGGATCTATTGCTATCGGAGATCTTATTACATCGCGACCATCCCGATCGAGATGAGCGACGCGCGGTTTTACGCCGTTTCGCTATGGTTTCCCCGTTAATTCGATGATGAACCGCCGGTTCTTCGGGACTTGATCTCCCCTTTCATCGTTCCTATCTTACCTTGTATTTTTTCCTAATATCTGCTTGCTTTATCCCGGTTTGTGGCTAGTGTTTTCATTAATTTAATGGCCCTTGGTTTCCGTTGGAATACAAAGAATAATATTTTATCTGGATTAGGTAGACCAGAATTGATATTGCAGGGAAAATATAAGGGCGTGAATGTTCGCTCTTTATCTTTAATATTTCTGCTTTTATTTTATCCTTACGTTCTTTCATTATTCTATCCTGATCCTTTTGTAAATTGCAGTGTCAATGTACATTTTTAAAACTTCAACACCTTCCTGCGATCAAACCCTGAAAGATTTTCTAGACTTTTCGGAATGTGACAGTATGTTTAAATAATTATTACAGACTCTCCAAAGTACACCAATATTTTTGTAATATTACAACCATTTAAATATATTTAAACATTTTCTAAGTCCACCTACACACGTAAATTCGTAAATATAAATAAATGAAAACCAGACAAGTTGCATTCCAAAATCCTCCAGGATACAATCTACGAATTCTCAGCCACAAGAAATTCTCCGGTCGAAGGATTAACGAAACTCGCTGAATCTCAGCCCTAAGTTATCCCTATCAAACGAATGCGTGGAGCATCTTGATCTCGTCTACGTATCCCGCAGCTCGAGAACGCTTTGAGCGAGACGCCTGGGAAAACGGATGAAAAACGCGAAAAATCTTCCTTGGAATATTTCTCGTTCCTGCGCGTGTGCCTCGGGCGCTGTCAGAAACGTTTTCCCTGTCGTCGGGCTTGATCCTACGTCGTTCGCAACCATCTTACTACCAAACCGGGTATCTCATCCGAGAGAAATGCTTCCGAGAGAATTTCTAACTGTCCGAACCTCCCCAACGTATCATTCGATTTATTTACTTCGACCGTGACTGGTTTGCCAATTTCATTCTGTCCACATACTCAATTTATTTTATCTTGTTCGCCTAGTCTATTCCACTTATTTTCTGTTCATATCTCTGTTATTCCTGTTATTATTAATTGCTATTACTAGATATCTACACAGATTTGTATGCGTAATACATTCGTAAGTCAATTACAAGAAATAAAAATCTAGTAGAAATATAGGTGCTTCTTTTTTTAACATTTTTAACCCTTACTATTTAATTCCAATTAAAATCCTCAGGACTGAGACATATAATTAATTTTGTCAGATGGGAAAAGATGGAAAATTATATGATTAAAAAACTCAGGGAGATGTTGTTAGATGTAATTTTACAATCTCAATACGACTTTAGAAAATCATTTTAATTATTAATCCTTTGCACTCGGTTGTCCCCTCTGAGGCACCACTAAAAATTGCGGTACCATTATTCAAAATATTGTTTACATTATTAAATATATCGATATCTAATCAATTACTAGACATTTAGGTATTGTATGAGGTATTATACCAATTTCATATGCATAAAATTTCAAAAATCATAGGGAATGGAAATATTCTAGATCGGAAGAAATGTTTAATTTTCCAGTTAAAATAGTTCCGAGTGCAAAGGGTTAAGATACTACGAATTTTTATTTTAATCTTCTTACTTTCTCATCACGAATCTATCTTCATCACCACCAGACAATTTAACGAAATGGTAAAGTTATTTTAAAAAATCATTCTAATTATTAATACGCGTACCGTGTGAATTTTTATATAATATTAATATTCTCATTTCCTGAGAATTTATCTTCAGAGAATTTATCACCACTGTTTCATAAAACACTGTTTCATGTATAGTGAATATACACAATCCAAATAACCATAAACGGTACGAGATACGTGGTTCCCATACAATGTGTTAACGATTGCAAACTGCAACATTCGGTTTCGGATCTGTTAATAAATACAAGAGGTAACAAGCTCTCTGGAGATTGGCTTCGCATACAGAGAATGGAATAAACGCAACCGAATGGAAGATCGTAGCAGTCCGATTTGAATACAAAGTTATCGAGAGATTCAAGGGCACTTTCGAGCCCGTAATGATGCTGCAAGCTCTTGGCGGGATCCGCGGCGTAGCGTTTCGTTAGCAATGTGGCACGATACGGGCGCGAGAGCGCGTGATATACAGGTAGCGCGGCCGGCAAAGGACATAAACTCTCACGGTTTAGCTCGTGCGGACAAAACCTGTTACACCGTGGCAAGCGGCCGGACAGCCTACAAATCGTCCCGGCTCCATTCATAGTAGCTAGCCCGTGGCCTAAATTCGCAGGACGACCGACCGAAATGCGCGAGATTGTCCGGAAAACGCGGAAGTAATGGCGCTGGCCAAAACTGGAAAATTTGTTAATTTGCCAGTGACATCTTCAATTTTTGTATCACACTGCCCAACACCTTTGTTCAACAATTACTGTTGGGTGATTCTCATACAGGATGGACCGGAAATCGAAGTATATTCAGGCCGGAGGTGATTCTATATAAAAGAGTAAGAAAAACATTCGGTATAATATTTTTTTATCCGAAGCTTCATTTTTGGTCGAGTTTGAAAATACAGCGAATACACGTGCTATTGCATAAGAATCGTCTGACCATGATCAACCAGTTCTACTTCCTGCATACAGTCACTCCCACCAATATTCGGACACTCTTAAAAAGACGATGACTTTTTAAATATTGCACTATACGATTTGAACTTCTTTTGGGAAGCTAGAGCAATTAGTTTGCTACAGGATGTGAAAAAATTTTTTTTTCAAAAATTGCAATTTATCGAATTTGTAGAAAAAATACTAAAAATTGCATTTTACAACTTTTTTATATGGGTCTATATTGAAAATTGAAAAAATACGTTTTGTAGATCTGTGTCAATTAAACATATTCTGAAAATTTCGTCAAAATCGGTCGACGTTGCAATGAGTTACAAACGTTTAAAGATGGTAAAAATTGCAGATTTTCACGATTTCCGACCTACATCTAAGAATTGTTACAGCTTTCAATGCCCCTCGTTTTTTCCTCCATCAACCGATTTCGATGAAACTTTCACAGTGCATATAATTGACACAGATCTACAAAACATATTTTTTTAAATTTTCGATATAGACTCACATAAAAATGTTGTAAAATGCGACTTTTAGTATTTTCTCTGCAATTTATTCTGGACAGATGTGAATGGATTACAATTTTTCAAAAGTGTACTATTATGTTCGGGAACGTTTATAGAATATTTTTTAAGAAAGAAACATTTCTACAGCTAGACCGTAAAAATTCTTAAACTCACCAATCACAGAAAAATCGAATATGATGCAACATAAAATGTTCAGTCCACTCGAGATTCAGGAAGTCAATGACAAATTACATCGTGAAACATAAGTTTTCAACCCTAACCGGAGGATTCACCTTGTCCTTCGCAGGGGAACCTTCAATCGCGAGACCGAGAGTCGATTCGCGTTTGTTTCCCCTCGTAATGGAGTGTAATTGGTATCAGCTGTCAGAGCGATGCGAATCTACGGCTTCCCGATAAACATTAGGCAACTGATAATTCAGTTAAAGATCCTTGGACGAGGATCGTGGAATGCCGCGTACACTTCGACGCGCGTTGGATCGAATCGACCGAACCTCGATCAATCCCTTGCGAGACTCTCGGTGATGAGTTTCACCGAATTCGCACGTGTTCGCAGACTAGCCTCTTCAGGGATGTATTTTCTAAAGTGGGGAAGAAATTGTGTAATCTATTGTCCGATTAAAAAATCGTAATTTCGTACGAGTCATTTGTTTTTATTGTTCAGCGATTCTATTGTGAATTGTCCCTTAACAAATATTAATTTGACTAAGTTCATAATCTCTTCAGAGCCAAATTTTTTAAAATGACAAAAAAATGATTTAATTTTTTGTTTGATGAAAGAGTCCAGTCTTAAATAATTTTTGTTGTTTTAATACATCAATTTTATTTATGAATGAAAAAATATTAGATCTAGTCTTAAATATGATTTTTGTTTTAGTGTATCAAATTTATTCATGAATAGCGGAAGCAAGAATTTCATCTTGAAATTTTTGATCGATGACATAAAATAATTTTGATTTGAAAAACCTAATTTATAATGTGTGCTAGTGCTGCCGAAGAAGTTGAAACTCAGATTTTCGTTTTGTTCCGTTCCGCAGCGGAATCCTCAGCAAGCTTTTGCGTACGAGACTTGTTATCGAAAGCTCGGGTTATTAAAATCACCATACACCCCTCTCGGGAAAAGTCGACATCGATATCATCGCTGATCGAAGCTTTCAGATGCAGCTTCCGGTTTGGATATTCGTTCGGGCGGCATATTTTCGATGCTCCGCTCTCGGAACAAGTCATTAACGAGTCTTTCTGACGGCCGAGAAGTAGCTGTTTCCCGAGGATTTTTTGCGGGGGAACTGTCGGAGCTGTCGAAATGAAACTCGGCGCAATTATTAGCCGTGTGTTGCACCCGAGGAGCCCGGCACTTTGGAAAAATTGGAAAAATCAAGACGCGCCGGGAAAATGAGAAAATTATCGGCGCTGGGAAAAAATTCGATTTTTCTGATTTCCTTAATTGCTCTTTTACGAGAAGATTTATCGATCTGAATTTGATAAAAATTAAATTCGTTGTTGATTTTTAAAAAATATTTGTTTTATTATATTTTTACTTACTTCTTTAAGTCGACTGTCTAAACATTGATGAATAGAACAATCTTTAAAAATGTTATTAATGGGAAGTTGTTGTTAAAACATTTTTCGTGTGTCACTTGATATTAGAACTATTTTACAAACAACTTTCAAATGAAAGTAATCAATTTGGACAGATTAAAAAAATACATTGTAGTCCTTGAAAAAACGAATTCAATAAGGACTACAATGTAGTAACAAAACAAAATATACGGTGTAATTAAAAAATCCCAAGGTCGCCTTGATACCTCAGAAAGTATATTTTGATGAAGACAATAAATGATGAGTTACTTCAGGTAGTCATTTTTATCACTCACAAAGGCACAAATTTGGAGTCAGGTAAAGTAAAGTTTATCTCAAAAATTTCTTCACACAATTCAGGGCTCGCAAAAAACCTAGAATAAAGAGCACTTCGTATTCAGGAACGAATAGAACCGCGTTCGCAGGATTTTTGATCAAGATCCGAGGAACGAATCCCGCAATGAAACGGCGCTTAATGAATCAGATGAAAATAGATGTTTGCGAATTCGAAAGGAGGTTAAAGGCCAGGCTCCGGTCAATCGCGAGTACGGGATCGATCGATCGTCTCGCGGCTGCCGCGAGAATAGACCGGGGGCGTGCAAAAATAGATCCGACGCCGGCGAGCATCGTTGTTCGATGTGAATTTATTAATTTCATCGAGACGGTGATTAATTAGCAGATGCCGCCACCATCGGATCCGGATATGCTGTTGAGCGTTCAATTATTCCGCGTTTCGTTCTGCCATTGGTTGAAAAAAGAAATTGGCAGAGAAAGATACCAGCCATGTCGTTGGGCTGGCGAAACTGTGTCGAATAATTGGCTCGGAGCCGTTGGAATTCGCGTTTCCATTCGGCGCGTGTATAATTATCAGGGACGCGGCCGGCCGACGTTCCCACGGTAACGTTATCAATTATGGTTTAATTATCGCTGACAGGTCGCCCGATAGTTTGTAATCGATGCGCGTTTAGCTGCCTCGCGACAACTTCTGTTCCGCGAGCCTGCGGGACTCGGCTGCGCTGTGAACTGTTTGATCCAGGATCGAGGGAAATGAATTCCGGAAGTCTGAAAAGTTCGATCAACCAAGGATCTATCGATCTTCTCGCTCGTAAACTCCGTCGGCTGCCCTTTTAGTCCAAATGGCTCGCTTTCCAGCGGGAGCAAATCGTGATAAATATTCGGGGATCGCTTTTCGTGTTTTCAAGCTTCTTTCTTGTTCAAAAAGCGTTCAAATTTGGCTCTGCAATGTTGCTGGGATTTATCGCGTGCTTCCGAACTTTGATGTTTCTTTGATTCGCTTTATGGGAATAATGATTTAAGTGTCTCTCTGAAAATAGGTGGAATTTGGGAATTTTTTTTCTGAGTAATTGTTGGTTGAAAAACTCTTATATTTTAGGGCTGTGTAGGAGACTCTTAGGTTTGTATTGTGATTTTTTTTAAGTCAATATATTAAATTTTCGTACCTTGAATATTTTAGAACATCGATGGTTGGACGCCATTGTTAATTTACAAATAGAAATGTATTATTTAATACAAGGTGCATGGATTTTCTAAAATATTAATTTTTACGAAAATGAGTTTGGGAAGTGTTTTTAAAGTAGGTGTGAATAGAGAAGGCATCTTTGAATGATTATAATTAAATAAATAATTGACGTATTGAAAAATTAGTTCGGCGAGGTTGCAGATTATTGTATGCAGAATATTCCTACCAACTTTCATCGTAATCGAAGCCATAGATTCAAAGATTTTTAATAATCGGTGAGGGCTACGCTCTTTAAAACGTATTAGACAATAAATGGTATTTTCTCAAATACTGTAGGACTTTTTTTAGCATGGCATTTTTCATCTATCTAACTTTCTGAAATTTTTAATCAACAAATCTCTTATCTCTAAGCTAGTAGAGTTCATCTAAAAAACGTATTTTTAATTGTTTATTACGAAACGGCGGTTTCATTGCAAGTAACAAGTTTAAATCGGAATTTTTTTGGCCCATTTAGACTGTAGACAATGTACTGCGTTAACGGAAATTTATTCTACAATTTCGGAAATATAGTAACATTTGTGGACAATCACTCACTGTTAGCACGATTAAGACTGTCACGTAGAAATTTATTTTATGGGACATTTCGAAGCGTTTACTATAACCTGAAACTGACTATCGCTCTCCTAGCTTGAGGTTATCTTGCTGTCCGCCTTCCAGCTGTTAAATATTCAGAGAACTAGAATTCTCTTGTTCAACACCGAGATGGCAGTGGATAGAACCTCACTCGACGTCCTGGTTTTCTTGAGGACGAAGATAAAGTAAGGAGAACAGATATTCACATGCAGGTAAACATTGAATATTTGACGTTGGGTAGTATCTTGAAGCACTTCAACAATCGAGTTATGTCTTACTGTAGAAAATAAGTGTGCGCGACTGCATAGTAGCATTATAATTTATTCAATAACATAAAAATTCAAAGAAAATAGAATTAGTCACATTTTCTATTGTAATTGATATATAATGTACTTTAAATACACACAGATTGAATAATCTTTATGTTCCTTTCTTCAATGGCTTCAGATGTGTCACGAAATAGTCCTAGCACCAATCATATTAAAAGAGAAAGCAAAAATATACACATTGAGGATTACTATGAATGAAAAATGGATAGGTGTAATTAAAAACGGTAAAAACATTTGAAGAAATTTAAAACACTGCTGTATTAGTTTTAATCTAAATCTTAGTCTAAATCTATCGAACATATTATGAAAGAAACTAAATTTTGATTTCACTCCAGTTTATTACAATTCGGATAGAAAATTCTTATTTCGCGTAAAGATCTGCTGTCTAGTTAGGACAAAACTGATTAGATATAAAAAAATGAATTTTTACTGAAATCCTGTGTCCAACAATTCTGTTAATTTAAAAAAATGTGAACTCGCACGAAGTTGCGCGGTGTGAAAAAATTGAAAAGGGTGCGAGCTCGTAAAATGGCGGAAGTAACATCAGTCGGGCATAGTTAAAGCACCGTGAAAACTGTCGAATTTACTCAACGAACCAAAATCGAAGCCCGAGGGCTTATGGTCGCCGGCGTTCCAATTAAACAATGGTCCGATCTGCCTGGTCAGCCGTGCGGCATAAAAATCCGTGTGCGGACACATTTACGGGGCGCGAACGATTTGAATCGTAGATGGCTTTCTACCTTACAGAGCCCCTTGCCAGCCATACTCTCGTTTATGGGAATCCCAAGACACAGGAGCCTTCGACGTTCCATTTTCAGGTCCGAATTAGATTCGATACTCTTCGACTCTTTTTCTTCGAAAGTTTCTCTGGGGCTTCGAGGGAAAAAGGATATCTAATGCAACCTCGCGCCTCGAGTCTTCTTTCGAGCGTTGAAAGTCGATTCGGAGGATCGATCTCGACGATTAATCGAGCACAGAAGCTCAGAGATAATCCGCTTCTCGGGCACGTCATCCCCTAGTTCCGGACTGTTAATAAGTTTGCAGTAATTACCGGTCGCCTGGTTAGAGGGACTCCAATCTGATTGCTGCTCTAACATTCGACACAGCCGGAAGTGGCACGTGGAGCTACTAATTACGGCGATTGGCTCGTGATTGGTCCGTGAATCGAGTATTCGCGATTTAATGATTATGAATAGACAGCGGATTTTATGCATTTATGACAAAAATGAGTAGGTGTAATTTAAAACATTGACAAACTCCAAAATACTTTTATATCATTTTCAATCTATTGAACATATTAAGAGAGAAAATAAATTTCCATATCACTCCGGTTTGTTGCAATTCAGATAGAACATCATTATTTTGCATAAAGATCCGCTGTCTATTCATGAATTATAAATTACAAAATCATAGTGTTGATCAAAAAGCCACTGCTCCAAAAGTATCTATTTTTACATAATTATATTTACATAATTCTTAACACTTTGCCTATTGGAAGCCAGTTAATAGGATTTTCAATAATTGTGCTGTACCGAACGAAAGCATAGGAATCTTCTTTTACATTACAATCTTGAATGAAAATATTAGATAACGTCATTGAGGGTGACTTTTTAGTTCACAATGAAAATTGCTGTCACTGTTGAGGTTCCCATTAAAAAGTGTTCAGCCATGAACCATAGTCTTTTCAAAATTATGCAATAATCACCGGTCGGTAATGTGTTAAAAAACGTATTCCAAAAAGAATTTTAGTCATGTTTCTTTCTCTTTAAAAAAGATCACAAAGATCTACTTTCCAGTGATTAAAAGCATTATCATTAAACGTGATATTATGCATTCATGACAAACATGAAGTGAGACGATATTTTCAAACAATTAAAATGATTTACTCAAGAAACAAATTTTTATCAAGCTCTATTCTGATCCGCTGTCTATTTATTATTTATTCCAAAAGCTGGATATGACAGTGACAATTCTTACAGTATTGTCGAGTTTCCCAGTTTGAAATCATTCGCGAGGAGAAAGAAGCGTTCGTGGGACACAAACAATTTTTGTTCCGTGGGGAAGGTATCCGCGTGTGCCTCGGGGTTTCGATGATTTATTCAATATCCAATATTCAGCCGACGACAGACGATGGATTTGGAATGAAAGTCTTCGGTCGTTTGGCCGCGAACCGACGCGACGTGTGCAACGCGACGGCTCTATCGGATCGCGTTGAGATGCGGCACGTACTGCGACCCCCGACGAAGCCGTACCCACCAAGGTAAGGTTTCGAGGAGAATGTCAACCCTTACGCGGGGGTCAGGGTTTTACCCTTCATCCTGACCTTATCTTGCGAATCTCGGGATTTCTCAACGATGTCGAAATCCGTCTTCGACTTGGAACTGCGATGGTTCATTTTATCTGATTAGTATTCGAAATTATTCCCAATTGTGGCAGCAGTATTTATCGTTGGGTCTCGATTATTATTTTTAATGTATTTGGTACGAATATTTAACCCTTTGCACTCCTTTGTCGAGTGTGACTCGGCATCAGAGAAAGAAAAATGTAAATACAACGGGTTCTTATATGTATTTAGTTCTTCTTTTATTTATTTTTTAGTTAAAAATAAGTATAAGTTCCACAAATATAAATTATAACAAAGTTCGAGAGCTATATTTAATATAATTAGTAAAGAAAATTGTTTACAATAAATAGCAGTCAAGGAATTGTCCTTTGAAGTAAATTTCAAATAAAACATTTCAAATAGTAGGGAGTTTGTTTTCAACAAAATTGAAAAATTATTCGGAGTGCAAAGGGTTAATAAAGAAATAGTGGGAATGTTTTAAAATGGACAACAAGTTTTAACTCGTCCGACTAATCGTATGGACAGACTACTTTTCTAGGTGTCTGACTATTCCTATACCTAGACTACTTTTCTTGTCTGACTTATTTCATACTCGGACCACTTTCCACTTGTACGCTCAATTTATCAGTAGATTTTTTCGTGTCTGACTAATCCTATACTAAAACCACTCATATTCTACATGAAATATTGTTGATGTTTCAATCATTCAATATTCATAAGGTTTAATTTACTATAATATTTATATAAAAATTGTCGCACAATATAGACTGAGAACGCTTGCAAAAAAAGAATCACAATATTTTCTCACATCTGACTCCAATGACTTATCTATTCTACTTCAAGTAGATTGTGGATTTCATGCATTTATAACAAAAAGTGTAATTTAAAATAGCGAAAATATTATAAAAATTAAAACATACAGTTTGTTGCAATTCAGGTAAGAAATGTTTATTTCGCATAAAGATCCGCAGTCTATTTATTACCATCATCATTATTACTAAACTCGTTTAAATATTATGTAAACAAATGTCTGAGAAATAATCTCCGATCCCCAACAACTCCCCTAAAAATCGCGAAAATTACTCGAAGTAAGCCAACATCAAAAAATGAACCGTCCAGAATCCAGTTCGCCCTTTTATCAGCCACGTTACCATCCCTGTACCCACTTAAACCACCCTGAAAGTGATTTCAGCCGAATCCTCTCTCCGCCACTAATTAATTATGTATTCGCAGCTCCGGGACGCGGCACATAAATTTCCGCGCGTCACACGGCGTCGGGATCGGAATTTTTCCGTCAAAAGGGTGAACATCCTTGAAAAAGAAGTGAAACGGAAACTGAAGTGGCTTTCTGAAGGTTTTCATTCCTTGCACGAGAGAAGGAGAGAAAGAGAGGGCTGCCACGCGACGCGAACAAATTTCATTTGCATTATTCGAAACGCTCTCCCGCCTAAGCAGAAATTTCCCGTCGATCTCCGACGTGCACGTGCTGCGATCTTTCTCTCTCGACTAGGAATATCCTGGTTGGTACAAGGTAAATACACACCGCTCTTGGGAAAGAGGTTCACAGCCATCTTGGCCCCGGATGTGATTTAGATAGAGCGGTAGGCCGTGCTCGGAATATAAATTGGAAACACGCCGCGGTATAATTCAATTCTCTGTAACGGGGATGCACTTTTACGACCGGCGGGATACTTCGAAAATTGATGTTACACCGTTCCGTATAATTCCCATTACATGCCCCGCTCGTGAACGGCGAGTCGCCGTACATAGTCTTCGAACTTTCATGGTCGTTGAAGATACGACTTTTGTTCTAAACGCTGATCGATCTCCCTTGGTCTTCTTTCAGCCTTTGTCCTTTACTCGAATGTTTTGCCATTGTTTTCTGGTGCTTGCGCCTTTCGAAATCGTCCTTTATGTTGCAGATTTTCTTCCTCGAGCCTCTGATGTTTGTTACAATGCTCAGCGATTGTGCTCCGGTGTTTGTGCCTTGTAAAATCGTTCTTCACATTGTATATTTCCCTTTTGATAAGCTTCTCGTGTTACTGTTGTCTGTTTCAATGTTTTGTCATTGTTCTCTGGTGTTTGTCCCTTGTCAAATCGCTCTTTATGCTGCAGATTTTCTTTTTCGCAGTTTTCAATAGTTTGCTTCAATGTTTCGGCAATCTTTCTGTACAGGGTGTTTCAAAATTATATGTCGCGGCCACTGTAACCTCTGGATAGGTGCAGATCTGTTAAAAAATGTGTTACCGCAAAATTGTGCTTAACACTTTTTTCAAGGTTAAACATTTTTCTATCGCATCCTATAGTGCTCATCGCGAGGAACAAAAGTCTCGCAGGAACGATTAGATCGGCAAGAAAGTAATTTCGGTATTTTAAGGTGAAATAAAACCGAATTTCTTTATTCAAACGATGAACTTCAATTAATCATTTTTTTTCTTATTTATTCTTTTTTGCAAAGAATCGTCGAACAAAAGGGAAAATATCTTATTCATTAAAGTTCATTGCTTGGATAAAAAAAATTGAGCTCTATTTCACCTTAAAATACCGAAATTACTTTCTTGCCGACCCAATATAAGTTTCAGGTCAACCGTTCACTTGAAAAACAATTTTGACCTTTAGTTACTCGCATGGGGTCATGGTAATTTCGATGTCTTCATAAATGCGTAATTCCTGTCAGATTTCCTGTCAAAAAATGTTAATGGAGACCTAACTAATATAAATAAATAATTAATCACAACTAAAATAATTGCTTTATCTGCATTGAAACATTATTATATATTGGGGTCCTACAAGACCCCACGCGAGCAATTCGAGGTGCAGGTAATTAAAGGTTAAAGTATTTTATTCCATATATTTCTACAGGGTGTTCCAAAATGGTATAAACGTCGCACAGTGGGGTATTTGGCCGAAAAACGGGAATAAAATATTGTAGCCTTATTTATGGGCTTAGGGTCATAAAAAAGTAGTTCGTTGGATTCTTCTTGACGCCAGCTATAACATTATGAGATAAAATGTGTATTTTAACATTTAAAAAATCAAAATGGTTTTTATTTTTTGTCGAAAAAGAATTTTTTTCGAAATTTTAAATATAGAATTTTGTACATGTTTAAGTACTGTCCAATTTTTATTCGAAACGTTTTGTCCTCAGATTATTCGAAACTCTTGAAAAGTCGTGATAATGGAGTGTTTCCACCGCACAGTGGGGTATTTGGCCGAAAAACGGGAATAAAATATTGTAGCGTTATTTATGGGCTTAGGGTCATAAAAAAGTAGGTCGTTGGATTCGTCTTGACGCCAGCTATAACATTATGAAATAAAAAATGTATTTTAATAACGACGCTGCGACTTTCGATGCTCATTTCTACTTAAATTAGTTATAACTCTCCAATCCGGAAAAATCGGGAAGAAATTTTTGTTGGACTATGATCGCAAAGTTTTATAGAATGTAATGGTACAAGAAGGAGTGCTCAATTCAGTTCAATAGTATACCAAAATCGTCAATAAAGTTTTGAAATCGAAAAAAAACTTACAGAATGATTGGTAATGTTGAAATATTAATAACAATACTAATTTAGATAATAACAGAATGAAATCTGTGAAGAGTTTGTACACCTATCTCAACTCTGTACATCATCGTAATCAAAGCATCGTCGTAATCATTATCACTACTTTTCAAGAGTTCGGATAATCTGACGACAAAATGGTTCCAATAAAAGTTGAACAGTATTGAAACATGTACAAAATTATATATTTGAAATTTCAAAAGAATATTTCTTTCGACAAGAAATAAAAATTATTTCGATTTTTTAAATGTTAAAGTACATTTTTTATTTCGTATTCTCATAGCTGGCGTCAAGACGAATCCAACGACCTACTTTTTTATGACCCTGAGCCCATAAATAACGCTTCAATATTTTATTCCCCTTTTTTCGGGCAAATACCCCACTGTGCGTCGAGGGGATGATTCTGTACGTAACCCCTTAAAGCAGAAATTAATTCGGAAAAACCACATATGAGGGGGTGTCGAATCAGAAACAGAAAAAGGTGTGAAGGGTGTTTCATCGAGAATCAAAGTCGAGCATGAACGTCCTTCAGGCGCCTCGATAACTGATAATCCAGCGATAACACGGCTCCATGTTTACGAGTCACCGAAATCACGGCGGGGGTGGCCCTCCAATCAGAACGATTCGCTACGGACTCGTTTAGGGGCTCGAGCGTTTCTCTCGACAGGGATTTATGGCCTTTGATCAGAAGTTCCGCGGCTGGCAGACGGGGCTTTGCCATGCGATTTCGTTTCGCTATTGAAAACAAAATGTGATTTACTGCGACGACGAGGTTCGACCGCCCACTCTCCAATAACACCCATAAGAATCGCCCTGTGACGTCTATTTGCTTGCCATTTCCCCACGTCACATTTACCATCATTCTAATTCTGTATTTCAGGAAGAAACTGAGAAACTGTGTTTGCTAACACTTTGCATATACCTTCACCCTACATAATAATCAATAAATACAGGGGGTGGTCCTTTTAAGTAATGCCACCTAAATATCTCTTCAGGTTATTGTGATGCAAAAGATATTTGTTACGTAATGTGTATAGTGTCGATGGACCAAATATCTGGCAAGAATACTTTTTTTCGAAGTTATCAAGGTCGTCGGTGTTTTTTGACACGTACCTACATCTTTTTTTTATTGCATCGTGTAACTGATCGAAAAATACATTTAGATATGTATGTATAATATCATGACCTTAATCTGCGAAAATTAAAATTTTACCTGAAACTGATGTCTATCGAAATCGTAGGCTTTGAAGAGCGTGAATGTAAATAAACATGTTTACCTAACGGTTTGAAATCCCGGTCAGTTTTAATTTATCTATCAGTGTATCGACGAACTGTTTGAAACGAATTACTCAATGCAAGAGAAAATTGACATGGTGAAAGTTCATTTGTTCAAGGTTAATTTAAACTTTAATTTTCGAAGATCAAGGTCATTTCAAGGTCATGTTATTAAACATATGTAAATGTTTTTTTCGATCAGTTGCACGATGCAATAAGAAAAAATGTAGTTATGTGTCAAAAAAACACCGATGTCCTTGATAACTCCGAAAAAAATGATCTTCGGAAAAATATATTCTTGCCAGATATTTGGTCCATTGACACCATTATGTAACAAATATTTTTTGCATCACAATAACCTGAAGAAATATTTAGGTGGCCTTACTTAAAAGGACCACCCTGTACAGCACAAAAAGGATTTAACTTGCACAATGTTGCAAATAAATTCTCAAAGATCACCAAGGGCGTTGAATCTCGACCTTGATCATTTTCCACCATCAATCTAATTCTGTATTTCGGGGAGAAACTGAGAAACTGTGTTTGCACACAGTTTGCATACCTTCACCCTACATAATAATCAATGGACTGCGGGTCTTTATGCAAAATAAAAATTTTCTCCATGAATTGCAACAAACTGGAGTCAAATAGAAAGTATTCTTTCTTAATATGTCTAATAGGATGAAAATAATATAACAGTATTTTTAAATTCTTCTAACGTTTTTACTGTTTTATATTAAACCTACACATTGTTGTCATAAATGCATAAAATCCGCTGTCTAATAATCAATAAGTATACCACAAAAAGGATTTAACTGGCACAACGTTGCAAATAAATTGTCGAAGACCTTCTAGGGCGTCGAATCTCGACCTTGATCATTTTTCGTAACACTTTTTCTAGCAGTTCCGATTAGATGCGTGGATGGTTGCTCGGTTCAATTACAAATCGGCGCGCACACTATGCGACGAGCTCGCGGAACTCGCTTAACGTTCACATAGTGTGCCGTCGTTAATGGAAGTTCCTTCGCGACGTCGATCCCGATCAAGCGCATACGCCTCGAACGACCGCGAGACTCTTGGAAATAGAATCTCCGACCTAGCTTTCACAACCCTCAGGCCAGATTTCCATGTCAGCCAGGGGAATTCTCTCGAATTCGCAGCCTCCGGAACGCATCGGGATCAACCAGCGAATTTATTCTGCCTACAGGCTGATTCACGGCACGCGCGAACGTTCTGATTCGGTTTTCCGAGCGATTCGCCTTTGATTTTTCCGGGAAGGAAGTTCACAAACACAGGGAAATTATTCGAAGACGCACGAAGAATTTTAATACCGAACTGTATTCTATCCTAGCCGATTGCCTGGCAATCCTGCAATCTCAAAAGATTCATGAAATTCACATACACTGTTTAAAGAGACGTGTGTATACATTAATTCATAGCAATTTATTATTCGTTGTTTCAAAATGATATGTCGTTGTGGTGGACAAGTTGTTTTTTAAGGGGTCATTTCACTTCTTCGGTCGAAAATTTGAATAATTTTTATGGGACTGATAAAGTAATGAAAAAACAGTTCTCGAGTCCGTAATTCTTTTGACATGTATCTTAGGTCTTCAAATACAAGAAAAAATTTTTATATAATTTTGTAAATGATTTTTTATAGGGGTTTTTTGCAGCCCCATGGAAGTCATTTTAAAAATTTCGATCTGCTGGCGTGCGCGATTGCGGCTCACTGGACCGATTGAAAAAAAAGAATTATTCTTAGAAAAAATATGACTATAGTCCCAGTATAGACTACGATTATTTTGTTCGGGCAAAAATTCACAAAATGGTGGACCTGCAAAGTTGGTGGTCTCAAAAATAGCAATTTTTCAAGATTTTTGTCCTTTTTACCACTTTCGATCGTTTATAATTCATAAACCAATTAACCAATTTCAATGAAATTTTCGGGGAGCGTATGTAATTTATATGAATTGACCAAACACGTCTTTTAAATTTTCGTTATTGGCCCAGCTAAAGAAGTTGTAAAGATCAATTTTTCCTATTGTTTTCCACAATTCCAAATGCATTTTTTCAACATATCTTTTAGACGTCATTTACGAAACTAATTCTTCTCGCCTTACACAGAAATTGAAGTTGTTCGGTCCATTCATAAAAAAGTTATTCTGATTTAAAATGTGTGTGATCAGTTATGCTCCTAACTGCTCGTTCGTTGTCCAGAAGCCGTGTTTTTCAGTGACAACGACCCTGCCGGGACGCTATTTTTGATTTATGATTGCGTCTAGAGTATCGCGCCGACCGCGCCGAGACTTCAATAGAGAGCCGAACATAGAGAAGGACAGAATGAAATACGGATCGGGTGGCCGAAGCGTATCGCCATCGCCGGACAGATCTGAGTCCTGCGTGTTTCATTTTTACAGACACTATGTACAATTGAAATTATATCGTGTTTGGTGTCATTTTAATCAGAAAAATGCCAGAAATATGTTCATGAAGGTCCCATAAAAAAATAATGTAAATTAAGAAGTTTGAATATTCGATTCATTCGAGTTAATGTAGTGGTGCTCACACCGATATACCCGAGCCGACATCAATCGTCGCCGCCCTGCGGAGCGACGTTGAGCGGCATTGACAGGCAGTGGAATGGGTAGGCACTGGACAACGATCCTGCCCACCATGCCAGACAACGAATGAGCGATTACTGTAGTTCCTTTGACAGGTTTGTTCTTCGCAAAAGATTCAAGGTACATTGTACATTTATTTGTTTACAAACAACGAATTTTGTATTTGACTAATTCATTTCTACTTCAGTCTACTCTTTCTGAAATCACCGATTTCCTTGCTCCGAAGGGAAAATCCCAGTCGTTATTGTGCAAGCCGACATCACGATCCGAAAGTTGAACTCTCCGGGCCGATCTTTCTAGTTTAATGTAACTGGGTAGAAGCTTATCTGGCGGAACTCCATGAAACTAGTTCCCCGGCATCGGCTGTCATCTATTTTACTCGGCGCCTCGAGGATAGATATCTATTTCCCGCGCTCTCTTTCTCGGCGTGCTGTTTCCATCAGCTCCGGGAATTTAATACCGATAAGAGAAGGAGAAGATCACGTCGGAATTAATTTCACTTATCCACGAAGTTTCTTCGACTTCTGAGGATCATTCATCACTGTCGAAAAAACGCTATGCTCTCTGTACGCGATCGGCGACAACCTCGGATCCCTTTCTGGCCGTGACAGACACAGAATTTTCCTTCGACGAGATCAACTATCCCTGATCTGTGTCAAAAACCGCTGTAGACTCTGTACCATAGATGATCGACAGAATTCAAATTATTTATTTAGCCCTCGTGTCAATACTTTACAGGCTCGTTATTTTAAATATTCTCTCCAAACTTGTGTGTGTGTATCAATAAGTTACCAGCACAGGGAACTTATTGTTCGTTGTCAAAAAAGGAATCAACGATCTCAGAATCGTATTAACCCTTTGCACTCGGAGCTATTTTAACTCGAGAATCAAACGTTTCTTCTGACCTAGAATATTTCTATTCTCTATGATTTTTTACATTTTGTTACGGACTCAGCAGGGCAGAACGAGACACTTAGAATAATTGTCTCTTAACGTTAACTTTATTTGCCCGCCGTGGGCTCGTTCTACTTACAACCGAAACTATGTACAAAAAACTATGTACGCGCGGCAACAAGCGCTGTTACGTAAACTTTTCAATAAAGAATATGAGATGGCTAAAGAATTAGCGCAGGAGATTTAACGGATATCCAAATATAGATAATATCTATATATAGATAATATCTAATAAATAGATAATATCCAAAGATAGATTTCGCGGAACCGGTCACAAGACGCTCGACGTTCACGTTCGAACGTCTGAACGAAAGAACTGACTGAGAAAAGGGAAGATCGATTAGTTGGCGGTTAGCCGTCACCGTCGAACGAGTGTGATTGGCGGATCGAGCGATCGATCCACCAATCAGACCCAGCTCCGCGGTCGAGAATCGATCTCGACGGCGCCGGCCAATTGCTCTGCGAGCTGATGATCGATCCCTGATCTAGCTAGCGATGTGCTCGATACGTCGCCATTGTCGACACATCCAGCCAATCCCGAACACATTTGGTAGATATGAAATTGATGTAATACCTCATACAATACTTAAATGTTTAGTAATTGGTTAGTAATTGATTTAATAATGTGAACAATATTTTAAATAATAGTACAGCAATTTTTAGTGACGCCTTTACCCCTCCCCTCCACTGAGGGGAAGCTCGAGTTGCCTTGGTCTCCGAGCAGTGTAAACATGTCGCGTCATAATCGTCATAATCTGATCTCGGCTCGGGTATATCGGTGTGAACCACCACTAATCCAATTACAAAACTTCTTTATTTTTCATTATTTTTTTATGGGACTTTCACCAAATTGTTTGTGGTATTTTTCTGATTATAATGACACTAAACACGATATGATTTCAAAAGTATTTAGTGGTTTAATTGACGATGGAAGTTTCGGGCGCAGGGAAGGACAGCGCGATCCGTGTTTACACGCTGTCCTTTTCTACATTCGGCTTTGTACTTTCGGCGCGATAGACTCAATCATAAAAAAATAGTGTCCCTACACGATATTTCTTCGTGCAGAACACAGCCGTTTGCAAAATAACGCGACTTTACTATACATGACTTAAAAATTAACGCAACAGTCGGAAAATGAAAATAGTAAAAATCAAGCTAATAATTTGAACAATAGAGTATGTACTTTTAGCAATAATAGCCTAATAATTTTTCTTCGATTGACGGTCAACAATGTTCACTGGATCTCGGAGAGACTTCCGACGTTTTCTCCACGATTTCTCCGTAATTTTTTCGGTTATTTATCTTCGATGGAGTTTCCTTGATTCGCCATTCGTCTCTTTCAGCAAAGACACGCGGTTTTCGGTTACCAAAGAACAGATGTCGTCGCATTAAACCGGAACAGAGGGCCGACCGCGACCTCTAACTCCTTTCGGCCGAATTGAATGAACCGCGGGAAAAACATTCGTTTCTTCGGTCCGTTTAAAAGTCGTACTCCGGAGCGAACGGCGTTGTACGAAGACGAATCGCTGAAAGAAAACGCGGAATGGGATGGTTTGAATGGGTTCGTCGGGCAAATGCATTTGTTATCGGGGAAATGGGGACCTCGTTCCGAAGAAGCCGCCTGGAAAACGTTCCCGAGTTAGCTTTCGAACTGCGAGATATCATATCTTGAGAAATTTCGAAAAGAACGAATTTGCTGATGCTCCGCTCGGAAATGAATGGATGCTTGATCAGATCTCTGGAGTGGCGGGCTCTTCTAGATCTCTGAATCTGAAGAATAAATAGCTGTCCTGTTCGAGGAATTTTAGGTTATATTGGGTTGGCAAGAAAG